>APFE031536985.1:6452-23799 GCA_000404065.3 Pinus taeda | reverse complement strand
CAAAGCACATTGATGTTCAGTATCACTTTGTGAGGGATATGATAGAAGACAAAAAGGTGTTGCTGGTAAAGGTGGACACTTTGAAGAAAACTACAGATGCATTGACAAAAATCTGTGAGCTCTGAGAAGTTCTCTTGGTGTAGAGAAACAATGGGCATTTCAGGGCTGGAAAAATGACTAAGCTCTCCTGTGGCCCCCTGTGGAAAGAAAACAACAAGTGGGAGATTGTTGGGTTGTGTTATATTCTTTCCATGACTAACCTATGTAGTCAACCGGGGGGTTAGAGGGGGGGCGGGTAGCCTACCTATGGTTTTAGGTCCATGGTTTTGGACGCGATGGTTTTCGGTCCATGGTATTGGATGCTTCGACATGTATAAATATGTATTGTAACATTGAAAGGAATAATGAAAAATAAAGCTAGTAGTCTCGGTTTTGGGATCCAACGGGAAATCTCTGTGTATATCTGTTTTATGTGTTATTCTCTCGCATTTTTATTTTTCCTGTGATTTAGAATTTGTATGCAGGTAATTTCTGTACGGGGTTAAAACCTACAATGAGTGATTAGTATTAAATATATTAACAATATTTCTAAACACATATTTCAATATTTCATTTGTAAATTATGTTTAAGGGGTAACATATTTAAAGGGATCAGATCCCAATATTTTAGTAATGTCACCTCCATATTGAATATTCCTCATCACATCCCTCTTCCATTCTACTTACACATAAATACTAAGGGATCACATTAAGTCATAAGGGCTAAACTTATAACCATAAGATCGAGCTTTCGTACATATAATTGAAGCTTTGGTAGGACTAGTAAGTCACATCACAACCATACATGAGGCCTTCCTAATCAACATACTATCCTAGGGATAGGAACCAATGGTTTCTTGGGTCGTGCATGCTGGTATCTCCACCGGGGCTATAGATGCTCACTGGCAGTGGAGCAAGGCTAGTGGTGCTAGATTAAATTCTTACATGTAATCCCCTCGCTCTTTCTATTAAGGTGAATTTGATGGGGTATGCCGACATCTCCACTGGGGCTATGAATTCTCATTGGTAGTGGAGCAAGGTCAAAGGTATTGGACAAAGTCCAATGCATAATACTTCCATCCCATGAGTGCTATATTTACTAAATAATTGAATGAAGAACCTCTAATGCGAAGAGAAAAAAAGATTTCAGAGAGTTCCTCATCTCAGGTTAGTGGATGACTCCATTGGGGCTATGGACGCTCACTAGCAATGGAGTGACATTTGATTTTGGAAACTCGTGTTATGGACCAAAAATGGAAACAAAATCCTTGATGGATAACCTCCTTAGTCTCAATAAATGCAAAAATTGGAAGTCCCTCTTATGCACCTTAATTAGCTCCTTGGTTTATGTGATTTCTTAATCATTAGCTATAAATAGGTATAACTTTTTATGGTATTGGATGTTGTTATGAAGTCATACATTTATTGTTTTTATGATTATCTACCCTAATCATTATTATAAATATCCTGATAGACTTAGTATACAGATATATGTCTTTTGTGTATGTAAATAATCTTTGAACTTGTTAATGTATACGTGTTAAGGCCTCACGTTTATTCTTGTTTCGTTCTTGTTGTCAATCGACTTAGCCTTTAGGATGATTTTTTTTTGCTTTCATTACTTTTTGCTTCTTTAGTTTCCTTTTGTGTCTCCATGACCAATAAAAAGGCTTTTGGTCTGCGTTCTTGATCCTCCACAGGGAAGCATCATCCCCAATTGGAGCTGAATGTTGTCACCAAAAATGACCCTCCTTAGAACTAGGTCTCCTCTGAGGGTGTTGCTTTATGTTTCCTTGCCATTTGACTCCTTATCATGCTCCTATGATTCAAATCACTTCCTAAAATACAAAAGGGTAAATCAGTAGAAGGGATTAGAACAAAAATAAGTAGGGTTTGTAGCTAAGTGATGTTAAAGAAATGCCCTATATATATATATATATATATATATATATACAAAATACTTAATTATTATTATTGATTCTATATATGACATAAAAATTTAAAATCCAAATAATTAAAATATTAAATAACACTAACTAGTACATGTGGTTAAAACATAATTAAATTATTATTACTATAACTAAGAACCCTAAAAATAAGGAAACATTGTCCATGAATTAGGAAATTAAATATATAAACCAATTATTTATTATGAAAATCCTTTAATTCCTATATGTTTGGGAGGATTTAATTTCCTAAAGGATGTAGGTAATGAATATTCAAAATAACTTTCATGAATGTAAAATATCTATTTTTACCTCACACAATTGATCTTACCATGAATTACTCACCATTTTTTACATTTACCTTTACCTTAAGTCCTGTGTGAAAAGAAAAATCTCTAAAATTTAAATATATTTAATGGAGGCTTTAATATTGAAATGATTATTAAAATGAAAATGACATTCCAAAACTTTATGTTACGTTTTTTTTTTTTTTTTTTGTAAGTCAGATATGTATATTAAAGAACAAAATATTTTACAAAAATTCTGCTGAGGCAGAAGGAAACCTTAGATGGACCATTGAAACCTTGCTGTCAACCAACTCTGGGCTTCCAAAACCGAGATGCACACCACGCAGGGCGGCTTGCTCTTGAAATAGATAAAGGTCGCCACGACACTATCAAAACTGGGACATAGACAGAGTAACATATCTACTTTGCATGCGGCCGAAGCCGTAACAGAAAACAGAGTGAAAAGAAAGTAGCAAGATTAACTGGTGTTGTGCCGTAACAGAAGAAACATGATAGAAAGACAGGGAACTAGGGAAGCCCGCCAGAGCGCGGAAAGCCTCCAATCCTACTGGCTGTATCTAAGCCCACATCGATAATGTGCTTGTCTACTTTGGCCTGCACTTCTTGCATGGAGTGGAAATATTGAGCCTCCTTCATCCTTTGTTCCTGCAGAAGGGGATCCGAGCTCAGAGTTTGCCGAAGCATTCTAATGAGCACAGTTAGTTTCTTGTTGACAATTTCCACCCCCTCTTGCACTGCGGTGATTCTGCGATCCAACGACTCATGGATTTCTTGAGGATTAGCTGACTGATTCTTTGAAGTGGGGTTCCCCTTCCCAGAATGCTGCTTCCCTTCTTCCTTTGCATCCAGGGCTTTTGCTAGGAGAGTCTTGATTCTCTAGCTCTCCGCCTTAGTGCGAACAAATTGAGTTGCTCTTTTGGCAGGCGTACCCGGGTTAGTCAGCCAATCAACGTCCTCCGCAATGAATCCTCCCTATCTCTGCGCTTCTTCCTGTTTCACCGTAGCTTCCATCTCCGCGATCTTGCATTTGCTTCTCACTGTGGCTCTTGTCTCATACATGTTCTGTGTGGTGCGTAATTCGCGGTTGGCCGCCACGCATCTGCTGCTCCCCGCATCCATTCTGTTCCCTCTGAATTTCTCACGGTGAACACTTCTACTAACAGGCTGGTTAAAGTCGCTTGCGGAGCTTTGGAAAGAGATGGAGGAAACCGAGCCATGACTCCTCGTTAAATAGATTTTTTCCATAGATTTTTCCAGAAATCGCTCTCCCCTTCGATCCAGAGTGGTAGTACTTTCGTTATTAATGCAGAGGATGTTCATACACCTCTCAAATCCTTTCCCTGCAATAGCATAAATGTTGCTGATTGCCTTCCTATCAAGGTTGAGGCAGCTGTCCTTTCTCCCCAAACGGTCTCTATGGATTCTCTCGTGGCATGAACCAAGTTGATGGTTCCCATGTCTGGCTCTCCCTCGCCATGATGACCACCACCGCAACTGTTCAGTCATCCATCTCCTGTTATAATAACCCCAACCATTACCTGAAATTTCATTTTTATGGTACCGGACATAGAAACCGTTGCCGCTCAAGCCCGGTCAGTTCCGTTTAGGTCTTGCTGTGCCAGCTGTGCACATCGCATCTTCAGGTTTAGGCAGTCCACCTCCTCCCAATAGCTGTCCCATCCCCTGTCTTGACTGTCCACGCCACAATTTGCCAGGTAGTCCGCCAGCCCATTTGCCTGACGTCTTACTGCATGGAAAACTAGACCTTTCATACCAGCCATGAGTTCTGCAATATTTTCCATGACTTTGGCTAGCCGCCAATGTTTTGTGGATTTGTTTGCCTTAGTGCCTCGCTGCATTTTCTGAGCTGTAGAAATGACCAGTGATGAATCCCCTTCTAGAATTATGTTACAGAGGTGCAAGGATTTTACAATTCTCAGACCATGCTCTAGAGCTGCGAACTCCATTTCATTATTTATGCTTTCCCCGAGCGCTCTGTAATATATGTGGAGAATTTCTCCATGCTGGTTGCGTAGTGCACCTCCAATTCCTGCCATGCCGGGGTTGCCTCTCGAGGCCCCATCAAAATTAAACTTCAAACCTCCTTCCGGTGGACGCTGCCATTTATCAATCTGTGAGGATGGTTGCGTTCTGTGTCTCGGAGCAGTAATGTTGCTGGTGACTTCCAAACGAAAGCATTTCAAAATACGTAAGTCTTGTGCTGTCGGTTTCTCGTTACCTTCCTCTCTGCATTTCGTTTGGATTAACTGTTGAATGTTGGTTATTATATTGTCTTTAGAGAAACGTATGTTCCTGTGTTCATCTTGGAAAATTCTGCAGTTATGTTCCTTCCAAATAGACCATAGTAAAAACCCTGGTAAAGATTTCCATATGCTATTGACTCTTTGTATGTTGGAGAAGTCTTTTTTCCAGTTCAGTATAGTACTATGAATGGAATCTCTATTACGATCAGAGCTACTAAGAATCCCTTCCATCCAACTCCATAATTTATTTTCCCATTCACAAGTGTTGAAAAGGTGGTTCAAAGATTCCTCCTCTACGAAGCACATAGGGCATCATGAGGGTCCCTTGAAACCTTTCTTGCACAAGTTGTCCCAAGTTAAAGTCTTGTTTCTCATTAGAAGCCAGAGGAAGGTTCTGATTTTCGGCCATAGAGGGCTGTCCCAAACTTTGCTGCACCATGGAATGGCCTCTACCTGTTCTTCCTTTTCTATTATGTTCCTGGCTTCTTTTAATGAGAAATCGCCATTACCTTTGAGACCCCATCTTAGCTTATCATCCTCTTCAGTTTTCCGAATCTTTCTTTTTAGGATTCGCTCACTGAATTGCTGAGAAATTTCGCTGTTCTCCTATGTATTCCTAGGATTTAAATTTATCCATTCCCTCCAATTTGCATCCCCGCTGTTTTGATTCCAATACTGATTGACTCTGTATCTTCCCTGATTTTGACTTATTTGCTTGATGGTTGATAGCTCTGGTGTGTCCAGTTTGGGGAACTGCTGCCATGCATCTTCCCAGAACATGGCCAGCCTGCCATTGCGAATTTCCCAAAAGTTGTGCTCCTGTACTAGGTTCCTGTTATTCCTGGCATGATTCCATATTGACGACCCTTCCGGGATTTCCTGTAGTCTTATGAGGTCCTGAGTGTCACAGTCTGGAGTATACTTTTCCTTCCAATTCCTCGCCCAAGGTAAAGTGGGATCTTTAATCCATTTCCACCATATCTTAGCTCCACAGGTGTGGTTGACCACCCAAGGATCGACTAAGTTCAGCCCCCCCATAGATTTTGGCTGGCATAGTTTATTCCATGCCACCAAAGCCCACTTCTTCTTATCCCCATTCCCACTCCATAAAAAGGATCCCTGAATCTTTCTCATTTGTTACAGAATGCCTTTGGGGGCAGGAAGCATAGATAGTAAGTATTGCGAAATGGCTTGCAGAACAACTTTGGTTAGGATGAGTCTACCCGCTAGGTTGAGAGCTCTGTTCATCCAATGCGAGCATTTTTTCTTCATGTTGGCTAGAACTTTCTCCCAGTGAATTTTCTGCCAAGGTTTTAGAGTCAGAGGAGCCCCAAGATATTTCAAAGGTAGGGAGCCAATCCTGAATCCAAGAAGCTGGGACAGGTGAGCTTGAAATGCCGGGTGAGTGTTGAAAAAGAAAATAGTAGATTTAGAAAAATTAATTTCCATGCCAGAAGCTTGGCTGAAGAGATCAAGGATAGCCCTGTAGGCCACAACCTCCTTCACCGTGGGTGTACCATGTAACATGGTATCGTCCACAAACTGTTGATGAGTGGTAGCTGGTAGCGATCTTATAGGCTGCAGACCTTTTATGGATCCTTCCGCTTTCTTCTTGGCAATGGTTCGGCTGAGGCCTTCCATTAAGATTACAAAGAGGAAGGGGGATAGGGGATCCCCTTGTCTTATTCCCCGTGAAAGTGTGAAAGGAACAGAAGGAGCACCATTGACAAGGATGGAATATCTGGGAGATTTGATGAGAGCAAGTATCCACTTGATCCAGGTCCTGCAGAAGCCAAAAGCTTCTAAAACAGCTTCAAGGTATCTCCAGCTTGCTTTGTCATAAGATTTTGAAAGATCCAGTTGCATGAGCATACCTGCTTCTTTTCTCGAATGAAGTGAGTGAATCATCTCCTGCGCTAACAAGATGTTATCAAGAATTTGTCTACCCTCAACGTAGCTCGATTGCTCTTCTGAGATTATACTAGGGAGTATCGACTTCAGTCTATTTGCTATGACTTTTGAAATAATTTTGTAGATAACATTACATAAGGCAATGGGTCTGAATTTATTAGGTGTCTTTGCTTCTTCAACTTTAGGTATGAGCGCTAGAAAGGTGGAGTTGATGGATTTTAGAATGGTTCCTGAACGTCGAGAATCCTCCACTACCTCCCTTACTTCCTGCTTGACGATGCTCCAACAGGCCTTGTAGAAATTGATGGTGAAGCCATCTGGACCTGGAGCTTTATCATTGGGCATGCTCTTGATGGCTTCCTCCACCTCCTCCATAGAGATTTCCCTACATAGGGCCCAATTCTGATATGAAGTAATAGACTTAGGAATGGATGCTATTAATTCCTTGATGGATTCCTCTCTGTTTATGGGCGGTTCCTATGCAATTGAGTTGAAGTGGTCTGAGAGCAGAGCAGATATGTCATTGTGATTCTTTAGTATCTCCCTTGCATTATTTTTCAGTTCAAGAATTCTATTAGCACTTCTATGGTCTAGAGCCGACCTGTGAAAAAATTTAGTGTTCTGCTCCCCCTCTCTTAACCATTGAATTCTAGATTTCTGTTTCCAAAGAGTCTCTTCTTGAATGCACCGTTTGTGCCATTGTTGAGAAATAATTTTTTCCTGCTCCATCGCTTCAACACTATGATTGCCTGTTGTTCCATTTCTGTGGATCTGTTCCAGTTTGTTATCTAGAATGGCTTTCTCCTGGAATATATTTCCAAAAACCATTTTGTTCCAATCTTTTATCTTTTCTTTAGTTGCTTTCAGCTTCTTTTATAGATTGAACATTTTGGAGCCTCTCACCTCCAAAGGTTCAGACCACCATTTCTTTACCATTTCGAGGAAATTAGGGTGGTCTAACCAAAAGTTTTCAAATCTGAATGGTTTGTTCCTTGGGGTACCCTGAACTTCTACAATAAGCGAAATTGGCCAATGATCCGATCCTCCACTGGGAAGGATATCTGATTCCGTTATTATGCCTTCCATTATAATGCTTTTTGAGATTAAGAATCTATCCAAGCGAGAAGCTATTAACCTTTCACCCCCCCTTATGTTGTTCCAGGTAAATAGGCCACTTTTGGGGTGGATGTCTACTAGTTTAATAGTTTCAATGAAACCTGTGAAGGCTTCCGCATCCCTATTAAGTTTCCTAAGACCCCCTTTTTTTTCCAGAAGGGTGGCTATCATATTGAAATCACCCCCAAAAATACACTTAGATCTGGGATGTCTATTAATAAGCCTGGTTAATGCATCTAAAAAAAATATTTTGTCTTCTAATTTCTGAGGACTATAAATATTGATGCAAAGGAAAGATCCAGAGTTACCTATGGGTTGGAATTCCACCGCCATGAAGTGTTTGTTCGCCTCAGCTGATAACATCTGTATTTCCTTTGTGTCCCACATGGTTGCAAGGCCCCCTTCTCTTCCCTGACTCGCATTCTCTAGAACTTCCATATTTCTCCCAAGCTTCCTGCAAAGATTGTTGATACTGGAGCTGCTGCATTTAGTTTCTTGTAAAAACATAATTTCTGGTTTATATTTCTGGATTTTCCTGGCATGTTTTGCCTGGCTATTAAGCCCTCTGGCATTCCACGAGATAATCTTCATGTTTAACTGATTTTCATTGGAAGGACTGGAAAGCGCTTAGCGCCTTCATCTTCCCTGAGTTTATCATGATCATGCCTAGTTCCTGTAGAACTTCACCACTAGTTCTCCGACCTCTTCTTTTCTTTTGTTTTGAGCTAGATGATTTCCATAAAAGACTTTTTGAATGTAAGCTATTGCCTTTCACTACACCTAGCTTCCTATTCTACTTTTCAAGTTCTGCCTTTTGCCTTGCTATGAACAGGTTGTTTACCTTCCTAATTTCTTCCTCCGATGCATTCTTTATTCCTCGGGACTTCCAGTTCTCAGCAATTACTGGTAGGTTCATTCCCTCCCTGGCTAGCGCCTCTTCCCATTCTTGATCTTCACTGCCGCCATCACTGGTGAGCATGTTAGTTTCTTCTTCGGTCTCCTCTATTCTCTCTTGCATTTGTACTTCATTGTTGAGGTCCCCTTCATGCGTTCCTTCCCTGGTTGGTTTTTCTTTTTCCTCATGCTCTGCTTCTGATGTTAGGGTTTTGTGCTTATCCTCCGAGTCAGTTTCAGGATCTAAGATCACAAAAGGGTTGCTGTGGTTGTTCCTGTCTGTATTCCCTTTGAAACTCTTTCTTCTGTTAGCTCTCTATCTGGATTTAGGTTTAATGAAGGTTTATGTGTCTTTGTGGGCTTGTGCTGCTTCGGTCTTTGTTTCCTTCCTAATCATTGGGCAATCTCTCATCAGATGCCCATGTTCATGACATTTGTGGCACTGGAAGGGAATCTGCTCATAATCTATATCCTGAAAGTAGTACTCGTCCCTATATTCCAACCAGAGCCCCTCATGTAGTGCCCCAGAGACGTCCATTTCAACACATATTCTGGCGTAAGAAGTATATCTTTTTTGTAGATTTGCTTCAGAGGCCTTGATGAATGTTCCCAACTTATCACCGATTTGTTTTAGTGCGTTAAGACCCCAGTAGTCTACTGGGAGAGAGAACAAACGAATCCAGACTAGGACTTGAGTGAAAGATTCCTTCTCCAGGGCAAAATTTGGTTTCCATGGTCGCATGTACATACCTGCTGAAGCCAAAAAGTATGGGCCACCCTCAAATACTCTATCCTTGTCTTCTAGGTTGGAGAAGACAACAGTGAAAAATCCCTTGGCTCCCAGGTGAAGCTTGACATCCTCCCGCGGTTTCCAATTTTGTTTAATCCAATGAAAAAGAGTCCTTTCAGATGGCCATATGCCCATAAATTTGCAGATAATGGCCTGTTCTGCCATGTGCTCTCTGTATGCCTGAATCTCTGGGTCAATTATAACTACCCTTAAGTTATTGATCTTTTTTGGTTTGCAGACCCCATTGGATGAAGCGTATTTATTGGGGTTTGAGCTGGGCTCCCCCTCCTTTTCCGGCTTTCCTTTCCTGTTGTCTGTTTTCTCCCTTTCTTCATCATTTTGTCACTTCTCGTTTTCTGATGAATTAATTATTGATGGAATTTTGTCTTTAGCTCCTGTCAGGCTTTCCCTCTTTGTGCCTGCGCCATCAGTTGTTCCATCTGGCTTGTCAGTTTCCCCTTGTATTTTCTCCTTATTCCTTCTACCATTATGCTTGTTATTGTCAAGCCCATAAATCCTGACCCCTTCCTTCTTATATTGCTTCTGCTTCTGCATGACTATCTGTTTGAAAGTAGGGGCCCCACTAGACCCCTCTGCCTCCATTCGGTCGGTCAGCTCTTGACCTTTACAAAACAGTGCTGCGAGACGGGAGAAAGTCCTGCTGTTGTTTCAGCACATTGGAGAAACAAATGTGACTTTGATCATAGACTGCAGCTGAAAGTAAGGCCTGCCGCTACTGCGCTTGCAGAGAGACAGAGCCTGCGCCTGTTACAGGAAGCTCAAACCCTAGCAACTGCCATTTTTTTGTTAGGTTTTGAATAAAGCTCATATTAAATATAAAATTTATATAAAATTTTGAACAAAAGTCATATTAAATATAAACATTATACTAAATATTAAATATAAACACTGTCATATTAAATATAAGGCCCCACTCATTTGCACTAAGGTCATCGAGGAGTATAAGGGAGGTTAACTCACTACCACCTTACCAATTGATGTGGAATAACCATTGTCAGATTAAATAAAGCCTACGGTAAGATATCATCGCATTTAAAATGATTACTAAACCCCCTCCCTCTAACTCTTCACCGATGGGAAGTATTGACCCTCGATTAAATATGGATCACCTCTCAAGATAGTTACATAATTACTATAAAATTCTACACCTTTATAAATGTAATTAGAAATTGCATTTAGGTTTGTAAAATATTAAAATGATTACTAAACCTCCCTCCAACTCTTCACCTATGGGAAGTATCAACCCTCGATTAAATATGGCTCACATCTTGAGATAGTTACACAATTGCTGTAAAATTCTACACCTTTATAAATGTAATTCGAAATTGAATTTAGATTTGTAAAATATATAGAGCTATGTAAAACATTTTGGGTTAAGGGTTTTTATTTACCTGCCTGAATTCATACCTACCAAATAGATTTTAGAAATTAGAGCTTTATTTATAGGTTGGGGAGGATTTACGATGGTTTACTGTGAATGCCATCAACAAATTAATTTCAGAATTTTGGATGCACACATATAAATTGATTTTTTTAGCTGGAAATGGTTCCAAATAGATTTTCCAAGATTTATCAAAATTTACATAGGGTTTAGTTATATTTTAGAAAACTTAACCATACTGTGGTGAAAAATATGAGGTATGTAGTGGTTTTTTACCTTAGATTTTCCTCCATTATTATGCAAACAAATTTTGAGAATAAGATAAGAGAAATATGTTTCTCTCATTTATAATTTGGTATCTCATTACTTCAGAAACTAACTCCCATTTTATTATTACACAGGTTATTCATTAGGGAAGGATTATATTTCAGATAAACCACGATTATGGAAGACTATATTAGCATAATGTTACAACCATTCAATCCCATGAGCGTGGAGTCCTAGGTCCAAAGTTAGGGAAAATTTTAAGTCTTAAACCATTTACGAGAGACGACAAACTATTTTTGAATAATTGTTTTCAAAATACATATTTTTTTTTAAGAAGTTAACAGTCATGTAAAAAAGTTATTGGAAACACCTCTATAAAACCCCTGTTTTTTCTTTTAAGAGAGGGGTGCTTGGTAATGTGGAAGAAACTTTGCAGATATTGAAACTGCTTGTACATGATACACAACTTTCAGTACTAATTTTGAAGATTATTCATGGCGATTTTGGTTTGTTTATTCTATTTTGTCTATTATTCTAAATTGCAATTATAGTTAATTAAATCTGAGCCTTGATCTGATTTAGAATTTAAACCCCTTAGTGCTTTGTTCCGATATTGATACTATCATCACAATTATTGAATGAGTTATCTTAATTTATTTATGATTAAATATTTATCTTTCCTTAATATATGTTATGAAACCAGCTCACAAAAATATAGAAAAGATATATGAATGCCTTAGAATTCAGCCTCTTCGAGGAGGAAACCTCCTTTAGATTACACAAATGAACAATTCTTGGATGATACAAATGACAAGACCTCCTTTCTATATATAGGAGTTTAAGGGGTCATATTATAATCAGAGTTGGCATAACAATAATAATATAAGGGCACAATAATAATAATAGTGGGCTTCTATGGGGCACAATAATAACAATATGGGGACTATATGGGCACAACAATATAATAAGGGGATTGTACTAATAACAATAATGGGTTACACTAGTAGTATAGGGACCTAACATGCCCTTCTCCTTCAAAAAGTGTTATCCTCAAGGCTTGAGTAGTTCTTGATGCTTCTGTATAAATTCTTGTCCTCCATTGTGGAATCTTCAGCAGGTAAGTTCTTCCACTTGATGAGATACTCTGAAATTGATCTATTTCATAGCTGTTGATTTCTCAGTTCTCTCACTGCTTCACGTTCCAATCTGATTTTTCCTTCATTGTCAAGTTCTCGTGATATTGTTTGAACTGGGATCTTCTGCAACTTTTGAATGAGTTCCCACTCCTTTGGGCATATGGATATCTGTGTGTTAGAAAATTATATATTATGGAGCAATGGAACACATAAAATATTGCAGAAATATAAACACAGAAAATGCATAAAACAAGAGAGACACATATATAGGTGGTTCACCCAGTTTGGGCTACGTCCACCCCGAACGGCCAGTCCTTCCTTTCTATTATCCAACAAAATGAAGAGACACAACCTACAGTAGATTCACTATATTATCCTCTATTTTCTCTCACAGTCTCACCTCTCTACTTCTCGCTCAGAGAATACACATCTATTACACAACCTTAATACAATGCCGTCATACAAAGAAAGGGGTTTCCTTCTAGGGAAAAAAACCCTAAAATAAACACAAGTTCTATCGTCGGAGCATCTGCCTAATGACAGCCCAGATTGACTAGAAATTACTATACTTTTACAAGGCAATTGTACATTTGTTTTTAGCTTCAGGGGCACTGCCCTCGAAACCCCCGCCGGGGGACCGCTAGCCCCCGGACCCCCAATCCCAGGGGGGATCGGCCCCCTTGGACCCCCACAGGGGGCACAAGTCCCCCTCGCACCCCCCTGCATGGAGGTGTGTACAAAATTCCTGGTTATACATTCAGCTGAAACAAAGACCTCTAAACAATCATGCTCCACATCCAACAATCTCCCACTTGGAGAAAGATTCTAGAAACTCCATCGCTACTTCATTTGCTGGACAATGACTCCTCTTTAGACCTAGTTGTTTCTCATCTTCATCATCATCCTTGAAGACCAATTGAAACTAAGCATATTCTTAGTTTCTCCCTGGTTACAACTTTTGTTAGCATATCTGCATGATTCTGGCTAGTGTGTATCTTTTCCAGCTTCAACTCTCCATCTTCCAACACTGATCATATGAAATGGTACTTGAACTGTATGTGTTTAGTCCTGGAATGAAATGCTGAGTTCTTTGTAAGATGAATGGCACTTTGGCTATCACTGTATAATGTGCCCATATCATGCTCCTTACCCAATTCACCCATAAAATAATTTCTTTACTAGCCTTTGTAGCAACAACATAATCTGCTTCTATTGTTGAAAGTGCAACAACACTTTGGATTTTTGAAACCCAACTGACAGCTGTTCCACCAATAGTAAATACATATCCTGTAGTGGTCCTCCTATTATCTCTGTCACCTTCCATATCTGCATCAACATATCCTTGTAAAGAAATGTTTGAACCACCAAAGCATAATGCTTGATTTGTGGTACCTTTCAAATATCTGAGAATCCATTTCACTACCATGCAATGTTCCTTTCCTAGATTGTTCATGTACTTGCTTACAACTCCCACTGCATGTGCAATATCAGGGCTTGTGTAGACCATTGCATACATTAAGCTTCCAACTACTAATGCATATAGAACTTTAGACATATAATCCATGTCTTTTTGGGTCTTTGGGCACATTTCCTTACTAAGCTTGAAATGGATAGAAAAAGGTGTACTCACTGGTTTTGCATTGTGCATATTAAATCTTTTCAACACCTTTTGTATGTAATCATTCTGAGACAATGTTAATTTGTGATTTTTCCTGTCTCTAGTGATTCTCATACCAAGGATTTGTTTTGCAGCTCCCAAATCCTTTATTGCAAATGAATTTGCTAATTTTCATTTTAGCACATTTATTTCCTGCATGTTAGACCTTGCAACAAGCATGCCATCTACACAAAATAACAATATAATATAGCTGCCATCATTTTGCTTTTTCAGATAAACACAATGATGAGAGTGACATCTAGTATAACCTTGTTCAGACATAAACTTGTCAAATTTTAGATAGCACTGCCTTGGAGCCTGTTTTAAGCCATACAAGATCTTCTTCAACCTGCACACTAGTTTCTCCTTCCATTTCACCTCATATCCTTGTGGTTGTTGCATATATATCTCTTCCTCCAAATCCCCATGGAGAAAGGCTGTCTTTACATCTAATTACTCAAGATGAAAATCTTCAACTGCTACTAGACTTAAAATAGTTTTGATTGAAATCATTTTAACAACAGGAGAAAATATTTCATCAAAATGAATACCTTTCTTCTGTGCAAACCTCTTCACCACAAGTCTAGCTTTGTACCTCTGTTTTCCTCCATCTTCTTCCTTTAGCCTATAAACCCATTTATTCTTCAATGTAGTTTTTCCTGTAGGCAACCTGACTAAGTCCCAAGTCTGGTTATGCATTAAGGAGTCCACCTCTTCTTCCATGACTACCTTCCACTTCTTCCTACTTTCAACCTACATTGCTTCTTCATAACATTCGGGTTCACCAGAATCAGTCAACAATAAATAATATAATGAAGGAGAGTATTGTTCAGGGGGTATACTTATCCTGGTAGATGTTCTAACATCACTTTTAGGTGTTTGGGGTGCTTGTTGCTGTTGTTGTGGTCGTTGATTATTATTATTTTCAGGCACCTTTAATTTTTCTGTGATTTCATCAAGAACCGCGTATTCCTTGTTTTCCTTTTCCTATTTCTTTTCCTACAATTGATTCTTATACAAGACCTTTTCATTGAATATTACATCTCTGCTCCTAATCATTTTGTGATTTTCATAATCATATAAGTGATAACCAAAATCATTAACACCATATCCAATAAAGGTACATTTCTTTGACTTTGCCTCGAGCTTTGTTATATTTTCTTTATCAATATGGACAAAGGCTTCACAACCAAAAGGCTTTAAAAAAGAGTACTTTACCTTTTTACCTGTCCATGCTTCCTCTGGAACACCACCATCCAAGGAACTTGAAGGCCCTCTTTTTATTAGATAAACAACAATATCTATAGCATCTACCCAAAACTGTAAAGGCAATCCTGCAGGAAATCTCATGCACCTTGCACGCTCCATGATTGTTCTGTTCATCCTTTCTGACACACCATTTTCTTGTGGTGTTCTTGGAACTGTCTTCTCTCTACGAATTCCATGCTCTGAACAGTACCTATCAAGCTCTTTGCTGCAATATTCACCTCCATTGTCTGATCTAAGACACTTCAATTTCTTTCCTGTCTCAATCTCAGCCAGAGCTTTCCATTTCTTAAAAGCATCAAATACATCAAATTTTTTCTTAATACAATAAATCCAAGTTTTTCTAGTTGCATCATCAATAAAAGTAACATAATAATGAGAGCCACCGAGAGATGATACATGAGAAGGTCCCCATACATCTGTATGCACAAGCTCTAATTTTTCGCTCTTCTTTTCTTTCCCAACTCTAAGAAATCTGTCTCTCTTCTATTTTCCATAAATGCAATTCTCACAGAAGTCCAAATCAACATTCTTCAAACCCGTTAACAAATTCCTTGAGTGAAGAATCTTCATCCCATTTTCACTCATGTGTCCAAGCCTATGATGCCATAATGTTGCATCTGCTCCTTTAGAAGTTAAAGCATTAACAGAGTTAGAAATACCGTTGCATAAATACAATGTACCAACCTTTTCGCCTTTTTCTATTACCAGGGCTCCTTTGGTGACGTTCCAAGCTTTATCTGTGAAAGTTGTCACACAACCTTCATTGCCTAACTGCCCTGTTGAAATCATATTTTTCTTTAGATCTGGAACATGCCTTACCTCCTTTAGTAGCCATTGGTTTCCATTCTGCTGTTTTACAAGAACCTTACCCATTCCAACAATTTTACAGGGTTTATCATCACCCAAACGAACTTGTCCAAAATCTCCTTGAACATAGTCATGAAAGTATTTCTTATCGGGTGTGGCATGGAATGAGGCCCCTGAATCTACCACCCATGAATCAGTAATATTTTCGAAAGAAAGAATGAAAGCATCTTGTAACACCTCACCTGTCACATTTGCTTCATGATTATTTTCTTGTTGTGAATCTCCTTCTTTTCCCTTCTGAGATCTACAGTCTTTCTTTAGGTGTCCTTTCTTTCCGCATTTCCGGCACACTATCCCCGATCTGGACTTGGATCTGCCTTTCCTTGATTTACTGCGATATCCTGAGCTCTTTCCTGTTTCCATTTTCATTCCTCTAGACTCTGCACTCAAAGAATTTCCCGATGTCTCACCAGAGCTTTTCCGTCGCATTTCCTCGCTAAGGATAGCACCGACAACATCATCAAACTTTAAAGTACTATATCTAGAAACGGAGTTACTAATGGCCATTACCAAACCATTCCAACTTTCTGGTAATGAGCACAAGAATAACAGAGCTCTAACTTCATCATCAAAGTTTACCCCTACAGAACATAAATGACTTGTAATAGTATTAAAATCATTTAAATGATCTGCAAGAGATCCACCTTCCGACATCTTCATATTAAATAACCGTTTCGTAAGAAATACCTTGTTTGAGGCCGAGGGTTTTTCATATAGTTTCTCCAACGCCTTAATCAAACCCTCTGTTGTTGTTTCCTTCGAAATGTTGAAGGTGACCGACGCTACAAGGCACAGTCGTATTGTTCCGAGTGCCTTTCTATCGAGAAGGTTCCATTCTTCATCGTCCATATCCTTCGACTTCTTTGATTTTCCACCCAATGGTAGGTATAGATCTTTCTGATATAGACAATCTTCCATTTGCATCTTCCACAGCGAGAAGTTTTGGCCGTTAAATTTCTCGACCCTAAACTTACCATTTTCCGCCATTGCTCCCACTCAAACTAGGAACCCTTCTTTCATGCGAGTTTATCAGCCAAATAGACCTTCGGCTCTGATACCAGTTGTTAGAATATTATATATTACGGAGCAATGGAACATATAAAATATTGCAGAAATATAAGAATAGAAAAAACGCACAAAACAAGAGAGACACAGATATACGTGGTTCACCCAGTTTGGGCTACGTCCACCCCGAACAGCCAGTCCTTCCTTTCTATTATCTAGCAAAATGAAGAGACACAACCTACAGTAAATCCGCTGTAATATCCTTTGTCTTCTCTCACAGTCTCACCTCTTTGTTTCTCGCTCACACAGAGTACACACCTATCTCACAGCCTCAAATACAATGCCCTCATACAAAGAGAGGGGTTGCCTTCTAGGGCAAAAAAACCCTAAACTAAAGATAAGTTATACCGTCAGATCATCCGCCTAATGAACGGCCGAGATTGACTAGAAATTACTATACTTTTACAACGCAAATT
>APFE031536982.1:86116-111358 GCA_000404065.3 Pinus taeda | reverse complement strand
AGGATTGCAAACCAGCCACGACTCCTATGGAACCAGGGCTCAAACTTTCAGCTCAGTCATCCTCTCCCCCTGTGGATGAAACTTTATTTAGGCAATTAGTAGGCAGTCTTATCTATCTTACTGCCACCAGACCAGACATCAGTTTTTCAGTGAGCTACATTTCCCGCTTCATGTCCGCTCCTAAAGCTGATCATTGGATAGAAGCAAAGCGTGTGCTAAGATATGTGTGTGGCACTTCTGATTATGGACTTCTATACACTCGCAGTTCCGATCCTATACTCAGTGGTTACACAGATTCTGACTGGGTCGGTTCGGTTGATGATCGTAAATCTACAGCTGGGTATGTGTTTAGTCTAGGATCTGGTGCTGTCACCTGGACTAATAAGAAGCAGCAAGCCGTGGCTCTCTCCTCCACCGAAGCAGAATATCGAGCAGCAGTTAAGGCATCTGTGAGGCAGTTTGGCTTCGACGTATGCTTTCAGACATGCATGCTTCCCAGACCTTCACTCCCGTGGCTCGATATACTTCGATTCGCTCCATTATATCGATAGCAGCAGAGATGGGTTGGAAGATCCACCAGATGGATGTGAAGACCGCATTTCTCAATGGCTTCATACAGGAGGAGGTGTACATTGAGCAGCCACAGGGCTTTGAGGTGCATGGGAAGGAGTCCCATGTGTGCAGACTGAAGAAGGCCCTTTATGGCCTGAAGCAAGCTCCCAGAGCTTGGTACTCCAGGATAGATACTTATTTGCAGGGGATGGGTTTCACAAAGAGTGAGGCAGATCCGAACCTTTACTTTATTGTGATAGGTGAGGAGCCTCTCATTCTGGTGCTGTATGTGGATGACTTGGTCATTACAGGTGCAGAGAGACTCATAGAGCACTGCAAGAGAGATCTTGCGACGGAGTTTGAGATGAAGGACATTGGCTTGATGCATTACTTTTTGGGTTTGGAGGTGTGGCAGGAGGAGGGGCATTTCTTCCTGGGGCAGGGGAAGTATATTGTGGACATCTTTAGCAGATTCCACATGGAGGATTGTAGACCCATGTCGACACCGATGATCACCAACTGGAAGAAGCTTCATGCTTCGGATTCCGAGTTGGTGGATCCCACATTGTACAGGCAGCTGATTGGTTCCTTGATGTATTTGGTCAACACTAGACCAGATATCTGTTTTGCAGTCAACACGATGAGTCAGTTTATGTGTGAGCCTAGGAAGGTTCACTGGGTGGCTGCAAAACACATTTTGCGGTACTTGCAGGGGACAGTGGATTATGGTCTGGACTACAGGCAGGGAGATGGAGTGAGATTGGTAGGATACACTGATTCTGATTGGGCAGGTTGTGTTTCTGATAGGAAGAGCACTTCAGGGTGCTGTTTTGGGTTGGGTTCAGCAGTAGTGTCATGGTTCAGCCGGAAGCAACAGTCAGTAGCACTGAGTTCAGCAGAAGCAAAGTATATGCAGCCAGTCTAGCTAGTTGTGAGGCCATCTGGCTTCGCAAGATGTTGTTTGGCTTATTTGGTCAGCCGTTGAGACCTTCAGTGATTTACTGTGATAAGCAGAGTTGCATTAAACTCACAGAGATTCCAGTATTTCATGACAGGTCAAAGCATATCGGGATCAGATATCATTTCATCAGAGACTATGTTCAGAAGGGAGCTGTGAAGCTTGAGTATATTTCCACTGATGAGCAGGTAGCAGATATTCTTACCAAAGCCTTAACACGGGGAAAGCATGTTTACTTCAGAGACAAGATGGGTGTGGTGAGGAACACCTTCCTCGGTAAGAGGGAGTGTTGAAATTTGGTACCGGAGGACAGGTGGTTCCCGTAGGCTTTGATCTTTGGCCTAGGGAAAAGTGTCCAAAAGATTAATTTTTCTCCTAAAGTGACTTTATAATTTTTATAAAGTTAAAATCTAATTTAAAAGTGACTTTAAGTGATAAAGTTACTAAGTCTAATTTTAAAGTAACTTTTATAAAGTCAATGAAAAATTAGAAAGGAAAAGTGACTTTGGAAATAAATGACTAAGTGGGTCTTTATTAAAGTGGGGTGAATTAAAAAATAGAAAGTGAGATTTAATGTGCATTTAATCTCAGCCATTGATCTAAATCTATTTCAGCCATTGGATTTAGAGATCACCCAAAAGTCACTTGGAGTTATATTAAAGGAGGAAAAGGAGGAAAAATTCATTCATTCTTTCATGAGCAGATTGGGAGAAGGAGAGCAAGAGAGCAAGGGAGATTTTTGGACAAGAAGGAGAAAGAGGCAGCAGTTTGGCACACATACCAGGCAACTCTTCAGCAAAATCAGAACAACAGAAAGAACAAGCAATATAGCTGAAAGAACCAGCAATAAAAGGCAGATTTTTTGAGCAAACAGCAAAAGGCAAATTTGTTTTGCACAGTTACCGGGCAGCATTGTGTTGCTGTTTGGAAATTTCTGGTGGGCTGTGAGGCTCAGAAATCGAGATAAGTTGGAAATTTGTTTGCTGATTTTTGCTGAAAATTCTCACTGTAAAAAGGCATTTTCCAGAAATAAAGAAGAGCTCTCAAACCGGTTTTCCTCAAGAGTTGTAGGGGGTTTTTCCAGGGTCACGTTGACCAAAAATATCAGTGTTTTAATGTGTTTTAATGACTGTTTATTACTGCTAATTTTTATTTCTGCAATTTCCAGCATTCTGTAAATTTTCCAGAATTTGTGTTTCAGCAAATTGATTTTTTCGCTGTTGATGTATGGTTATGGGAAAGGGCATTTAACTACATGGGAGAAATAAGGAGAAACTGAAAACCGGGGTGGGAAAACAAAATTTTTAACAAGGGATGGCCCTTAAGTACGGGCATTTCTTGCTCTTCCATCCTTGTTTCTTCTTGAATGCATCTAGCCATCAATTCCTCAAATCCAGGAATTATGTTATTGTTGTAAAGAGTAGTCTTGAATATATACCATTCAGATGGCAGTCCTCCAAGAGTTGTGAGTGTCATTTCCCTGTCAGGAATTACTTCCCCAATAAATAGGAGATCGTTCTTGATCTCGGTGATTTTTAAGAAATATGCTTGCATACTCTCATCTTTTCCCTTCTTAATTTCATTCAGTTTATTTCTAAGGAACAAAACTTGATTTGCGTCATTAACTTTTAATAAACTCACTAGTCTATCGTAGATTTCCTTGGAGGTGGTCAGTTCAGAAACATAGGCCACCAGGCGCTTGTTGATAGAGTCTCGGATGATCTTCCTTGCTTTGACTTCTCCCTTGGTCCATTTGTTCCTAGCAGTAGTGGATGCATTTGATGGAGGCTCAACAATTATGCTTCTCACATGGTCCAACACTCCCTGCTCTTCTAATGTTAGATCGAGAGACATCTTCCATCTGTGATAGTTAGACTTCTCATGGAGTTTTTCTTCAGCAGGGAAGTGTGTTGAGGACCCCATGATTTCTTTAAGATAGCCTTGCCAACCTTCTCTTCGGTGATTGTTCTTGCTTTTGCTTGGGCTTTGTCTTCACTGCAGCTCTGATACCATGTTAAATTATGGTATGTGCTATGCTTAGAGCAGTTTACTTATTTTTCTTCTTATTACCCACAGATTAGCAATCACATATACATAAAGTAAAGTGCAGATAGAACATTAAATGGTCGACAGAAAACAAGCCAAGACAAGAGACACAAGATTTGGCGGCTAGCCAGGGACAAACCCCAATGCAGGGAAACCCTTTGATCAAATCTTCCTTTATCTTCAATAGTTCAGCAAAGAGAAATAATACAAAATCATAATTCTGTAATTTTATATCAGCAGCAGCAAACCCTAGATGAACAAAGTCAAACTTGGTCAAACGAGTGGAAATTGACCTCCAATATGTTTGGTCAATTTCTGGTCAGCTAACCCTCGAACATCTTGTAAAAACAACCCTTGAACAGTCTTGAAAAAGTAATCAACTGCAGTTGACTGAAGTCAACTTGCTGCCCTAAACTAAGGTAGTCAACATCGGTCAAACCAGAGGTCAGATCACCTCGGTTTTTGTGCCAAAATCTGCGGCCTGCCTAGGAGAGGCAGCCACACCAAATCCGCACTCCTAGATGGTCAACGCTTGGTCAACGCTGGTCAAAGAGATGACCTACAACACCTGCGTCCTCCTTCCTATGTCTGCCTTGCCCTACTGCATCTTTTTTTCTAGCCACATGTGAGAGAGAGAGAGAGAGGCTCCTTTGATGTGTAGGAAAGAGAGAAGATGAGTGATTGAATGAGTTCCAAATGACTCAACCTCTCTTCTATTTATATGAAACACTGGGCATGTGTGCCACACACCTAGCTGCTGGCTGACCTTGACAATTTGTCAAGTAATTAGAAATAAATTCATATCTCCATAAATACTTGTCGGAATCGGATGATCTTTAGATCAATCCTACACCTCTCGATGAGAGGAATCTAGGAAAAATATCAGCAGCCATAAATAAGGTGACCCACATGGAGTTTGGCTCTAGTTGCCAATTTTAACATCCAACCTAAAAGGTGCCTCTAGGAACATTCACCCAATCCCTTAAAGAGCAACACATGCATTAAATCACTTATTCGAGGTCTCTAGAAGAATTTCACATTACTTTAAAAGTTTAACCCATACAAGAATGATGATAACAATAACATGCATTAGACAAGTAAGATAACAAGAATAGCATTAAAAGCTCACTTACATGAGAGAGAGAGTATATCCATTCATCAACTTCGCATTAGAAAGAAGCTCCAAAGACAATAGTGAAAATCCAAACATCATAATGCATCAAGAAAACTCCAAAAATTTTATCCTAGCAACAAGTCTGAAGATCTCTTAAGAGATGCTAATCCAATCCAAGTGATGATGAGAGGAATGAATGAGCCTCTCATCTATTTATACAGTCCATAAGGGAGTTCGAATAGCCTAATTGGGCTAATCGAGCCCAAATAATAAAATAATGTGCAACAATAACATTACTTGGTGGGCAAAATAGAAAGATAAGCCTCTCAAGAGGGCAAAATAGTAAACATGATGAGTCGGGCCATTGAGAAGGCCTAGTGGAGTCCAAAGTGTGCCAAGTTGAGAGAATAGGCTCCAAACATAGTGATATCCAAGCAAGTCACATGCGGGTGTCCCCAAGTGTGGGTGTGGGGGCACAATGACATCCTCATGGGTCTCTAGTTGGATTGATAGTTCCTGTAAATAATTTACAAGGACTAGGATGATGGCATAAGCCCTCCCTTTGTCTCTCGCAGTGAGACACATCCTCATCTGGGCCCTGAAACCTCTGCTAAGTGTGTGGTACAAGTGTGAAACCGGTTGTGTAAGGACCTGCGGTTCGAGGCACGACCGCCACGAGATGTGCGATGAGTTAACGAAGGCAAACGAGCACACGGTTGGACGAATGGCAGAGAAAAAACACTTGAGCGCGTGCGAAAGTGATTAGAGCGAGTCATGCATATATAGTGAACGAGCTGGGGCGTTCATGAGACAAAGCCGACAACAAAGAGTTGTAACTCGGGCAAAGGTTGGGAGACGCTGACCAAACGAGTTAGCGAATGAAGGCGTTGGCCAGGCATAAAACGAAGGTCGGCCAAGGGTGGCACGACTGCACAAGAAGGCATATATATTATATGCAAAGTTGGAGCATTTGATTATCATTCAACCGCAAGTCCTTCGTAGATACAAGGAAAGGTGTGAAGAGGTGTTAGAGTTGCAGCAAGAGGCGCAGCTCTTATGCACCCATTCTTGGGTGGACTTACATAGTGAGCTCGCACAAAGATTGTATCGGGTGATGGCACGGGTGAAGGCGCCCATCGTTCGGACGAGAGGTGCTGGTGGTGACTTGGGTGGGTCGCCCGCTCGGCGTGCAAAGCGAAACGCGGTGGAGGTGAACAGTGACTCGGGTAGGTCGTCCGCTCACCGTGTGAAAGTGTGAAGGGTGACTCGGGTAGGTTGCTCGCCCGTCGAAATGAAGTTCGGTTGAGGAGCGGTTGGCAGCTTGTGTGAGGGCGCGCCTGCCCAGCTCGGGCAAGGAACTTTGGTTGGCACACGAAGGTGTTGCCTTGATGTAAAATTGGTTAAGTATGAAACTTGGTGTTTGCAAGTATACTTGTAAAGCTTTGTAAACATTATAATATATTGTATTTGGGCAGACTCATTGTTCAGGGAGTTGCCCCTCCCTTTATACTGTGCAATTGTGTTCTCTTGTATAATTGCTGATGATAATGAATGTTAATGGGTGTTCATTGGTATAAAAGAAACATAATAATACTTGGTTGCGAAAAACAAACTAAGTAGACTAGTGGTTAGTCGTAGTCCATGAACATAAGTATTGGTGAAAAGAAAGTGTTCGGTGGTTCCGCACCTCGCCAAGTACAGTTGAAAGACTACCGTAGGCTTGGGGGCGTGACAGTTGGTATCAGAGCTGATGATAAGGGAGCTGATCGCGTTGACGATGAAGAGCTGATCCCACTTCCCTATCGTGATAGGTGGTATCAGAGCTGGTGAATTGAATCAAGGAGCTGACTCTACGAAGACTGAAGACTTGGAAGGAGGTTCAAGTTTTGCTGGTGACAGGTGGAATATTAGGGTGATTCAGGTGAATGGTGAAACAGGTTTAGCAGAAGTGAAGCTTAGTGCTTGGACCACGTTGAACGACAAGGCATGGCAGGTTTGGAAGAATGCAATGGGAAGCTCTTGCTTACCTTATACAGGTTGAAGCGGATGAAAGAAGAGAACCCCCGGATTCGAGATAAACTTGAAGTCTTGGAAAAGAATGTTGAAGACGAACTTCTTCAACTTGGTTGGACAATGGAGCAAGATGAAGTTGTAGATTGTGCTAACAAGGAAGAGGAAGCCGTGATGATTGAGGATGTTGCAGATGTGACAATGATGGAGAATGAACTTGAGATTGATCAAGTTGGACCAGGATCGTGCACTTTGCAGACATGGGTAGATGAGGATACTCACATGGAGGAGCCTCATGATGATGATGTAAGTACTATTGATACTTGTATTTCATTTGAGCTTTTGGGAGATGAACCGTATGCAGGGAAGAGCAAAGTCAATTTGCCGATGCAGGGGAGCATCTTACCATGGATGTCTATGATGAGACCTTGTATGGAGAAGCAAGGATTGTTGACTGTTGCAGGACTTGTTGGGGTTGTTTGTGACCTTATGATAGAAGGTGCAAAGGCCCGTGACAAGGGAGGAACATGATGATTGTTGCGGAAGATTGGGTCATGCTTTAGCCATATGGGGAATTGGCTAAGTGCTCGGCATGACTCATGGACAAATTGAGGAGGGCACACACTTGAGTTGCTTGGGTGGACTTCTCATGGCCGAGTCCAAGAGATGGTCTTGGTGGAACCTTCAGTGGGGGAGCTATGATGGAAGGGACTCGTGATGATGATATGGTTGGGTGACTGAGTTCACTAGACCGAAGATTGTAGACTTGGATGAGGATGACCGATTGTTGTGATGGGTCTACTTGGACTACATGGGCAACTTAGTCATGGACATCAGGTTGGAGACATGGAGCATGGCAGTTTTATGCAGGGACATTGTGCAAGAGCACTTGTAGAGGTGTCACTTATGGGCATCCAATGAGGAGTGCCAAAGCAGTGATGTTGTGCAAGTAGATTTGCTGGTGTGACATGGAGATGTTTTACTTATGAGCCGATGGAGAGGTTGTGCACTCTTGTACAACAAGGCCATGGACTTGGATGGAGTTGTGAGCAGACTATGGAGCATTCCTACTACATGGAGAGCTGAGGCATCTTGCAGAGACCTTTGGGCCGAGACTTGTATGCTTGCTGGGATGTTGGTTGGAGATGATTCATGGAGCTCATGATGACATGAGATTGTTGTGACTTTTGAGGACTTCATATATGGTGGACTTGGAGGATTTGATGCATTGAGGAGTTGAGGTCAAAGACTTTGATGCAGAATGGGATGCATACTTTCAAGTACATGTATGGGTGTGGCTTGGAAGAGTGACTTGATGAGGAGGATTGATATGAGACACTTTGGAGTGATGGAGTTACAACGATGATGATGCCTTGGTGGCAACACTTGGGCATCGGTTGAGCCGAGACTTAACCACTTTGACACATGGGAGCTGATTGATATATGATCATGGGCAGCACATGGATAGATGAGACATGTGTATACTTGTTTCTATGGCAGACATGAGGGATGGCACATTACAGATATGATGGAGGTTGCTTCATCGACCTGGATGTGGCACATCAAGGGTCGGGGTTGATGAGATGATCTCTTCACTTTGAGGAGATGGATGTTTTGCATATGGATGATGATGTTGGGATAGATGTGACTGCTTTCATGCAGCACATTGACACCAAACATCATGGACAGCATGTTGTAGACGAAATGGAGACTACTTCATGGACCTGAGCATGGCTTATACTTGTATGGAGATGGATTCTTGATTGAGTTGAGGATGTGATGAGATGTTCTGAGAAACGACTGTTGATGGCATGAGGATGTTCACTCTCATGGTTTGAGCGTGATAGTTGGACTGATCACCCAACTAGTTCAAACATGGAGACCGATAGTGTACAGAGATGTGTTAGCATTTGTTGGAGTATCATGGCAGCAGTTCACATGATGACGATACATGATGAGGTCGACATGATATGTTGCAGGAAGCATGTAGCTTGAGATGGAGGGGCTAGCCTTCCATGATGGGGAGCAGCATGTGGAGATTGTGACAGGATGGTTGATGGTCATGGATTGAGATGATCTTCCGATGTATGACATACCGATGGAGCATATGCGTTGGTATGGATGGCTTGGTGACAGATGGTTGCCGGGACGAGACATGATGGAGCTGGTAGCTCTACATATGTTGCAGGGATGTTTGCAGTATGTGGAGGAGTTGATATCATGCATAACACTGTTCGGATATGAAAATCTTGATAACAGGATGGTTACCAAGGTGGCATGATTGTCAAGGACGACAATGATTTCAAGTGGGGGAGGATGTAAGGACCTGCGGTCCGAGGCATGACCACCACGAGATGTGCGACGAGTTAGCGAAGGCAAACGAGCGCACGGTTGGACGAATGGCAGAGCAAAAACACTTGAGCGCGTGCGAAAGTGATTAGAGCGAGTCATGCATATATAGTGAACGAGCTGGGGCGTTCATGAGACAAAGTAGACAGTAAAGAGTTGTAACTCGGGCAAAGGTTGGGAGAGGCCGACCAAACGAGTTAGCAAATGAAGGCGTCGGCCAGGCATAAAACGAAGGTTAGCCAAGGGTGGCACGACCGCACATGAAGGCATATATATTGTATGCGAAGTTGGAGCATTCGATTATCATTCGAATGCAAGTCCTTCGTAGATACAAGGAAAGGTGCGAAGAGGTGTTAGAGCCGCAGCTCTTATGCGCCCATTCTTGGGTGGACTTACACGGTGAGCTCGCACGGAGATTGTATCGGGTGAGGGCCACGGGTGAAGGCGCCCGTCGTTCGAACGAGAGGCGTGGGCGGTGACTCGGGTGGGTCACCCGCCTGTCGTGCAAAGCAAAACGCGGTGGAGGTGAATGGTGACTCGGGTAGGTCATCCGCCCGCCGTGTGAAAGTGTGAAGAGTGACTCGGGTAGGTCACCCGCTCGTCGAAACGAAGTTTGGTTGAGGAGCGGTTAACAGCTCGTGTGAGGGCGCGCCCGCCCAGCGCGAGCAAGGAACTTTGGTTGGCACACGAAGGTGTTGCCTTGATGTAAAATTGGCTAAGTATGAAACTTGGTGTTTCCAAGTATACTTGTAAAGCTTTGTAAACATTATAATATATTGTATTCGGGCAAACTTGTTGTTCAGGGAGTTGCCCCTTCCTTTATACTGTGCAATTGTGTTCTCTTGTATAATTGCTGATGATAATGAATGTGTATGGGTGTATAAAGGGAACATAATAATACTTGGTTGCAAAAAACAAACTAAGTAGACTAGTGGTTAGGCGTAGTCCATGAACATCAGTATTGGTGAAAAGAATGTTCGGTGGTGCCGCACCTCGCCAAGTACAGTTGAAAGACTACTGTAGCCCTGGTGGCGTGACAGGTTGGGCATGGTGATCCAGGAGCATCATCCTCATCCAAAAAGGTGGACACATGAGCAATCACTGAATTGTGCTAGGGATCTATGAAGTGCTCTCTGCTATGGTGGAGGCTTATGGCTCTCTACGCTCACCCTATAAGTGCCAATGTGACCCTCTGGAGGGCTTGGACCCTGTATCCTGAGACCAAACCCCAAATGGAGACCCATCTGCAATCTTGCATAAGATCCAATGCATCTCCTTGCCTTCCAATACAACAAGTCATTAGAGTAATCAAGTAAAAGAGCTTACAAATTTTGAAACACAGGTGGACACTTCATAATGGAATGCCCTTCCATAGTGGGCTTTGGTATGTACAAGTGTTCCAAAGTTCAATAAGGGGGTTAACCAAGGACCATATTCGGTATTTTCAGCCTTTAAAGGGGTGACATGTTCTTGGTACATCCATCAAGTGGTAGGTGGCACGTGATATAATGATGGAATGGAGTGGGGATCAAGGGAAAGGCTCCTAGTCACATGCCATGGTACAAGGGTAGCTATAATAGGGAAGCCCACACTTGGGTATATGAGTGTAGGAGGGAGAAATTGTGGTACATGAGTTACCCTGACCTTTGTTTTTCCATGCTTCTTCATATGCCTTTTGTCTTTGATTGATTTTTCTTCATAATTGCTTGGGGCTTTAGGGAATGAGAGCATGATGTGTAGGATATAGCAATAGATACCCCCTTTAAGGTGGGGCAGTTCATTGCCCACTAGGGGTTGGGACAGTCATGGGTTCCTTAATGTGGAGGGGGCTCATCTAGGGCCTATAGGAACTAGAGTGATGGCCATAGATAAGGGGTAGAGCTCATGTTTGGCTTTTTCCCACATGCTAAATGTGTATGTCCCGACCATAATTTGCATTTTATTGTACAATTTCCTATTGAGAGTGGCCAAATATGTTTTTTCTTTTATTTTTAGCTGCATCAACCTCCGATGCATCGTTTCAGGCCCGACCTAAGGTGTGGGCAGGTGTGGGGGAGGCTAATCCTTTTTGGACCTAGTAGACAAATGTGGAACCAGATGGGAAATATGATGAATGGGGTTGTAATGAACAGAAGGGGAGTGATGTATATGGTTTTGGGGAGCGGGACCACGCAACCTAAATCAAGATTTCTCATGTAGTGCCAATCCTATAGCTAATAGCCAGTAAAGGAGATCCCACAGGACTAGGATACAAGGCTAACCACTAAATCGGGCAGAGGAGACAAGAGTACAACCTAGCCCACTCTTTCTGCCAAAACCCCACCACCAATTCATGCCCAAAAGTGTCTGTGATAAGTAAACAAAATTACTCAACTATATAAATGAAAAGCGATACCTTCGGGGTCGGGAGGCTCACCTTCAAACATACGATCATAACAAATGGGCAGGGACATGGCTGGCTCAGGTGGCAGAGATAGTGGCACATCGAGTTATCAGGTGGTTGCTAGCTGTCGACCGAGCACCATGTAGGAGAATTTTTTTTCTCCTATGGTACCACTCACTGATGGTGGGTAACAAGTACTCTGATGTTGGTTAGGGTGGTAACTCTGCTGATAGAAGAAGCACATTTGGATGCTGCTTTAGCTTGGGATCTACCATGATACCTTGGGTGAACAGAAAAAAGAAGTTTGTAGCCCTTAGCATGGTTGAAGCTGAGTACATTGCTGCTAGCATGTCTACCTGTGAGGCAGTATGGCTGAGGAAGCTCTTTGGAGAGTTGTTTGTGTGAAAATTCTATCACTGGAACAACTGATTTATTTTACCTACTTATTTCCCAATAAGTTATTTATGAATATCCTTCACTAAACATTAAAATAAATTCTTCTACAGATATCACATCATAATACAGAAACAAACACATGCACAAGAATTAACACATCGACACAAATATTTTAGACAATCAGTCCTCGGAAAAACCCAATGTGGGAAAACCAGTGCAGCAAGGGAGGATTTTATTATTCAACAGTTCTTCAGTATAACTGGGTGCCAAACTGGCTGACCCAACAGAGAGAAAATTCTTCAACACTTCCCCTAGTCTCAGTGTCAGCCTGGCTGACCTCTTCGTAGCTCCTAGACCCTTTCCGTTAGCCCCTGCCTCTCTGTGTCACCCATGCAGGCCCTCTAGTGACTGCACAGTCTCCAGCCTCTGCGTTTGCCTGAGAGGCTCTGCATCTGCCTCTCCAACCTCTGCGCTATTCCTCTAGTGTTGTTCCTGATTCTCTGTTTCGTACTTGTTGCCTCCTTCTGCACTCCAGACCACTAGTTTGAATTTCTGAGCTAACCCCGCTCCAGAAATTGAACTGATTGGTCTCCCTCAGTGTGTTCTCCAACTGACGCTCAAGCCTCTTATACTTTTCCTGTTGGTTCTTCAACGACCAAGATTAAATCTCTAATCAATGACTATGATTAGATTTGGCTTGATCCATGACTTTTGGAACCTTTTAACCCAATTTTATATTAATACCCATTAATATTTTATTTTTCCTAAGTTTTGACTTAGGAACTCCAATAAAAATATTAATTATTTTAAACTTTTGGAACCTTCTAACCCAATTTTATATTAATACCCATTAATATTTTAACTCCAATAAAAATATTAATTATTTTAATATCTCCCAAACCGGTTAGAATCTGCCCAAACCATTTCTGGGTCTTGGAGATCTCATGTGCTTTAGCATCTCCACCAATTTTCATGGCTAGAGCACATCCGATGCTACCCCAATTCAACACTCCCTCTTAGCGAGGATTGTGCTCTAGTAATACTCCATACTAAGCATTACTGTGATTATATGACTTCGGTACCTGTGCTGATGCTAAGCCTCCCTACCCAACGTCCTCTACACTAGTGCATCTTGTACTGTTTCTCATGGCTCTATCACTGCCACTGCTACATCTGTACTATAGCTCCCTCTGCATCCGTGCTGCTGCTGGTCCATCTTCCCAACACTGCAAACTCCTCATCACGTTGCATCATGCTACTGCACTGCAACATCATACCCATTTCTGCTACTGAAATGGATTCTTTATCATCTTCATCTTCTCCCTGAAGTAATCAAACTTGGTTCTTCCAAGGGCCTTGGTAAGGATGTCTGCCACCTGTTCTCTTGTAGGAGTGTAGCTCAACTGTACAACTCCTTGTTGGACACAGTCTCAGACAAAGTGACACCGGATATCAATATGCTTTAACCGATCGTGAAACACTGGATTCTTAGAGAGCTTGATGCAACTCTGATTATCACACATGATCCTGGTTGCCTCCATCTTTCTTTTGAATAGGTTCACAAGCAGTTTTCTAAGCCATATGGCCTCGCACGAAGCTATGCTTGCGGCCATATATTCTGCCTCAGCTGAGCTCAAAGCCACGGATTTCTGTTTCCTACTGCACCAAGAGGTCATTCCTGATCCAATGTTGAAACAGAACCTAGAGGTACTTTTCCGATCCACTGAACTTCCTGCCCAATCTTCATCAGTAAACCCACTCAATCTGATATCCTTACCCCTGGTGTACAAGAGTCCATAATCGACTATTCCTTGTAAATACATGAGAACATGTTTGGCTGCTGCCCAGTGTGCCCTCTTCGGCTCCACCGTGAACTGACTAAGGGTATTTACAGCGTAGCACATGTCTGGCTTGGTGTTGACTAGATACATTAGGGCCCTATGAGCTCCCTGTATAAGGTGGGATCAATATCTTTGTCTTCTGATGCATCAATCTTCTTCCAGTTGGTTATCATTGGAGTAGCCATGGGTCTACAGTCCTCCATCCTAAATCTCTCCACGATTTCTGTAGTATATCACCCTTGCCCAAGGAAGATCTCCCCCTTTCGCTGCCAAACTTCCAATCCCAGAAAATAATGTATTCATACCAAATCCTTCATGTCGAACTCCGTGGCTAGATTCTTCTTGTAGTCCCCTATGAGCCTGGATGATCCTGTCAGGAAGAGATCATCCACATATAATACTAAGATTAGAGGCTCATTCTCTACAACCAAATAGTAGAGATTTGGATTTGCGTCACTCTTGACAAATCCCATTTTCTGCAAGTAGCCATCAATTTGCCCATACCACACTTTATGTGCATGTTCAGTGCATACAAGGCTTTCTTCAATTTGCATACATGAGACTTCTTCTCATGTGTCTCAAAGCCCTTTGGTTGTTCAATGTATACCTCTTCTTCTATCAAACCATTCAGAAATGTCGTTTTGACATCCATCTAATGAATCTCCCACCCCATTTGTGCTGCAAGAGATATCACGGTTCTAATAGATATATACCTGGCTACCGTGGCGAAGGTCTCTGTGTAGTCAATTCCTTTCTTCTAAGCATACCACTTAGAAACAAACTTCGCTTTGTATTTCTCAACACTGCCGTCTACAACGTATTTAATCTTGTAGATCCATCTCGAACCTACCACTGATCTCTCTTGAGGCCTTGGCACTACCTCCCAGACATTGTTCACCATTACGAAGTTGTACTCCTCTACCATCGCATCCAACCAAACCTGATGTTGAGCTACCTCCTGAAAACTGGTAGGACTCCCATCATGAGCTCCTAATGCCTAATATCTATCTGGTTGTTTTCGCTCCCTCTTATTGTTCCTTGGTGCACCGATGAAGTCCTCTGCATCTCGTAGAATCTGACAAAGTTCCCTGATCGTTCTTCGTCTGCCAACTGGTGCTTCTGTTAGCTCCTCATCCTCTGATTCTTCCTGACCCGAAGAAGAATTCTTTTCTTCCATTCGTTGAAGAGGTTTGACCAACGATTCCTCTTTTAACTGCTCCTCGGAAGGCATTTCTCGAGATTTTTTGAAAGCTATGTCTTCCATGAACTTCACATCTCGTTGAACTACTACCTTCTTGCTCCCTGGAAGATAGATTTTGTATGCCTTAGCATTCTTGCTATATCCCAGTAGATATCCTTTCTCTGCAGTTTGATCCAACTTCTTCCTCTTTTCCTTGGGTATGCGACAATATGCTAAGCTCCCAAATATCCTGAAATGACTGACTTTAGGCGTCTTTCCTGTGAAGACTTTCTCTGGAGTAATCTTGCCCAATGCCCGACGAGAAGTTCTATTCTGAATATGGATTGGTGTGTTGCATGCTTCTACCCACAGGAATTTTGGCATATCCTGATCATACATCATGGCCCTAACTACTTCTACAATAATCCTGTTCTTTATTTTTGCTACTCCATTCTGCTCTGGATTGTACGACACTGTCCACTCTCTTATGATGCCCTCCTTAGCGCAAAAATCAGTGAAGTCCTTATCGACATACTCTCCACCATTTTTTGAGCGCAAAACTTTTATTTTCTTCCCAGTCAGATTCCTCACTAGAGCCTTGAACTCTTTGAATCGACAAAAAACCTTGTCTTTGGTTTTCAGAAAATAAATCCAAGTTTTCCTTGAGTGGTCATCAATGAAGGTAAGGAAGTACTCGACACCACTAAGAGCTTTAGTGGACATGGGTCTGCAGATATCTGAGTGTATCAATCCTAGTAAACTCTTGGCCTTGTTTTTACTACTAGGAAATGTTGCCTTGGCATACTTTCCTAGAGCACATCCTCTGCGTACATCATCGTGTTTTGTTGTAAGATCTGGAACTCCTGTTACAGTGCTCCTGAGAATTCTCGGAGCCCCATGGTGCAAATGTCCCATTCTTTTGTGCCATAGTTCATTCAAATCCTTGTCTCCATGACTCCCTATTAGTGCCATTGGTGATTCTCGTTGTAGTTTGTACAACCTATTGCTTTTGATCCCAATCTGCACTTTCTTTTTCTAGCTCAGGTGTTTGGCGTATACTTTCTCCTTGATGAAGAAAACGTCATAGCCTTTGCTTTCAAGTTGCGACACGGAAAGTAAGTTTATCCCCAATCCTGGTACATGCAGCACATTGGTAGTAGGGAACCGCCCTCCGGTTTCTATTTGAAAAACTATGGTACCCCTCCCTACTGGAGTACATTTTTCCTTGTTCCCCATGGTGATTTGAAAGTTCATCTTTTCCTCCCAATAATCTGAGAAACATTCCCAGATTCTCGTCATATGCCAAGAGGCCCCATTGTCTATATACCATACCTCTGATGATGCAGAGCTAGTCACACAAGCCACTTCTTCTTCTAGACTGGAAGCCAACATAGAGAAATCAAAATCACTTCCTCTTGTGCAATTTTCTGAAAATCTGTGCGAGTCTCCTGACGTAGATGCCTCTGCATCATGGTCTCAACCCATAATTGATTTTTCCTTCCTGTCTTTGATTACTTCCTCTGATTTCATTTGAAAATTCTATCATTGCAACAACTGATTTATTTTACCTACTTATTTCCCGATAAGTTATTTATGAATATCCTTCAGTAAACATTAAAATAAATTCTGCTACAGATATCATTACATACAAAAGATGGTGCAAGAATGAGTGTTGCAGCTACAATATATCTCCACCGTTGGCAAGGAGCTGGCGTTTTGACAAAATCTCTTCCTAATAAGAAGCTTGTGTATTTGAGAGACAAACATGGTTTGGTTGATATATCCTCCCTAGTTGAGAGGGAGAAATAGACACATCATTCTTGTCTTCACTTTGTGAAGAAAGAATGGAGGATTGGGTAAGCATCTGGTTTCTGATACTCTTTGAGGATGAGGTAGGGCATCCAAGAGGTAAGAGTAGTCAAAGAGGAAATTCTTTGAGGATGTGTTATTCGAAAATAGGAATTATCCTAAAAGGACATACCCGATGAATGTCTGGGTGTGGTATGTGCCTTGAGAGACAATGATGATGGTGTCTATTAGTCATTGGTCTCACCAACATTGTGCTCTGATCTTGTGGAGAGATAGAGCTGTTAGTCAAGGCCTTGCTATGCGACAATGCTGGTTGAAATGTTGCAAAGAGATAAGCTGAAATGATAGCTTATGAGATGGCTTACCAATTTGACTCTTCTTATGATATCTCTTTAGTTTGAGAATGTCCCATTATGAATACCTCCCTAGTTAAGAGGGAGTGTTGAAATGTGTAACTAGGTTCGGGCTTCATAAGATATGAAATGTACTATTGATTCTTGTATATTGTAAAGTGAAAGAAAAATTTTATTGTTATTTTTGTAGCATGGGTTTCATGCTCAAGGTCATTTTATTTAAAGGTCAAGCACCCATTGAGTGCTTCTAGGGTTTGTCCTAGGGTGACCAAGTCAATAGAGTCATTGTCATATGAAGAGGACCCCATTGAGCACATTGTAACATGTCAAAAGAATTATTTTTGTATTTAACAGTGTCGAAATACTGTCCAAGGCCAAGTCAACATGGAAGTTGAGAAGTCGACCTCATTAAGGCATGTCGTCCCCCCTGGAAGCCTATATATAGGAGGGAACTCGACCTCTTATGGACACTCACTCACTTCTCATCATCTAAGCGAATTAGAAGCAGAAGAAGGCTAGCGAAGGAGGAAGAAGGATGAAGGTTTGGGTTATTTCTCTCTCTCTATCTCACACGTGTGAAGAAGGAAAGCTAGGGTATTGATGCTACAAGGTTGAAGTGAAGGAAATTGCAAAAAGAAGGTCAAAGAAAAGACTATTAGGTTACCTACAAGCCCTAGAAGGAGAAGCAACCCAAGCGAAGGTCAAAGGAAGCTTTGGAAGCCTTAGAATTGCTCACACATGTGGAAGCATTAGTTGTTGCAAGGGCTGAAAAATTTCAGACCTGCAGTGGTTGCCGAAATTTTGTAACTGGGGGTCGAAGTTGTGCAGCTGGAAGAGATTTGACTTGGTTTGACTTGGATAGAAGTAGCACATCATCAAGAAGGTCTGGCTTGGTCCTGGAAGGCTATTGGTCTTGGTCTAGAGGTCTTGGAATTCGTCATTTTTGAAGAATATATAAGAAGAGAAGAGATTTGTGGGTTGTCCTCTCAAGTGGAGAGGTTTTGGCCTTGGCTTGGAGCCTACATCCTATGGACAATAATTAAGAACAATATAATAATAAGAGAAGAAGCTAATAATTAAGAAAAGTAAAAGAAGATTACAAGCAATTATCAAGTTTAAGAGAAATCATCCTAATTGCAGCCCTATAGATTTCTCAACACAAATTAGCCTCCAACAACATGTATGACTAACTCGCACTGCCTCCAAGTGATATCTCTGACAACTGGCAACTAAAACAAGCCTCTTTTTCACTTGCACTAGCTAATTGGCTATTCCCACTGCTAAGGTCAACCTCTTCTTTTGTTGATGAAATTGACGTCCTTCCTCTCACTACAAGCTGGAAATTGTTGAGAAATATAGGGGCAACTAGATTAGGTGATTTCTCTTACGTTGATAACTACTTGTGATTTAGTTTTACTTAACTTGATTAACTTCTTCTTTCACTTGATTATAATTAGTGTTCTTATCATCAACCAACTATCAAACAATATAGAACAATGAGACAAGAGGACACAAGATATAGTTTATCAGCTAGTGTCAAAACCTCTCCTCTTGAGAGGAAAACCCACAAGAATTCTTCTCTTCTTATAGAACTTCAAATGACGAATTCCAAGACCTATGACCCTTGCCCAAGACCCCTCCAAGACCAAGTCAAACTTCTCCTTGAAGTACTTCCTTATCACAAAGCCAACCCAAGTCAAAATTTTCTTTATAGCAACTTCCACTTCTCTTTTGACCAAGGTTTCAGACCTGCAACTTTCACTGTAATTACGGCCTACTGTAATGATTTCTACTTTGCACGTATGAGAGGTTTAGGGCACAATTAAGAGGCTTCTCTCCTTCGCTTTGCTTAGACTCTTCTCTTGAATTCGGATTGCAAGAATGATCTTTTGATGCTAGATTTCATCTTCTTTTAAGGTCTGCAATTTTCACTTTGGAAACCCTAGTTTCTGTCCACACGTGTGAGATATTATCCCAAAAACAATCTTCTTAACTTCGATCTTTTTCCCTCCTTGGATTCTCCTCTTCCTTGCTCCTTCTAGGTCTTTTTCGTCTTGATAGATTGAACTTGTTGTGAGCCGAATTGATGCCTTTCAAATCAGGTTGATGCATCCTTATATATGGTCTTCCTTAGAGGTCGAATAGCTGCCCATGAGGCCGACTTGATGCTGCTTGTAGGCCAACTTGTTCTTTGCATGATGACAAGGTCTTGGAGGGTATATTTGACACTTTTGAATTTACATAAATTTTCTTTACAATATGTAACACGCTCAAAAGGGTCTTCCATACATGACAATGACTCAATTGGCTTGTAGACTCAATGACAAGCCCTAAAAGTACTCAATGGGTGCTTGGCCTATAAAAATGAATTTTCCTTGAGCATGAAACCAATGCCTCAAGAATGACAATAATAAATTTATTTTTCCTCTTTACATCAAATACATAAAATCATGATTACATATGTCATTATGAAGACCGAACCTAGTTACACTTTTCAACAAAAATCACTAAGAAAATTCCTTTGAAAATTTTCTCCCCAATCTTCTTTGCTGAAACCCTTCTGCTGGTGTCTTCCTCGCTCAAACTGTGCCCTTGCTATCTCTACAACTGGGTGATTCGAACTCCTTGTGATGATATCTCCAACTGAACCATCGATTTCCTCTTATAAGCTCTTGTTGATGAATCAACTACCATGAACTATTCACAATTGATGGCTACGATAATCTAGACCCCATCAAGTGACTTTTCCGGAAGTCTCTAGAGCAAAATCGATTTATCTCAATTAATTTGATTTAATCAACCAATTTTTCTTAAGCTAGACTTAGCAAAATATTTAATAATTGGCTAATTAGTCTAATTAAGGCATTTTCCTTGGAAACTTTTCCTAGGTCTTGGAGATAATTATCCTCCTGTGTTCCTTAGCCTCTTAGACACCAATAAAGACTAGAACACCTGTTTGAGCTACTCAAAAAATAATACTCTCTTTATGCGAGGAAGGTGTTCTTCACTACTCCCAACTTATCCTTGAAGTAGACAAACTTTGCCTTACCCAAGGCCTTCATGAGAATATCTGCAACCTGCTGATCTATGTGAACATGCTATAGCCAAACTAATCCACGCTGTACACTGTTGAAAAGTTTAACTAGGTTTGATCTTCATAATGATGTGTAATTTTGATTTTATGTATTTGATGAAAAGAAGATAAATAAAATTATTATTGTAGTGCTTGTCTCATGGGTTTCATGAGAAAGGAATTTTATTTTAGTGATGGCTCCCATTGTGAGATTTTAGGATTTGTCATCTAGTCATAAAATTCAATTTGAGTCTATGTCATGTATGAAGGACCCTTCTTGGGCATATTACACTTATGTATGAGTCAATAGAAATGTCAAGCAACCCTCCAAGACAAGCACAAGGCATCCCTCTTCAAGTCGGCTTTAAATGGAATTAATTAACTCCTCCAAATAGTCATGTCGTCTCACACCCTATTCAAGTCGACTTATTATAGAGGCAAACCACTATAAACAGGGTTGTCCAAATTTGATTTAGACACAGGATTTTAGGTGATCAAGTATGAAGTGCGAGGTACATAAAAACAGTGTGAAGGTAATCGAGAAGCAACCTAAGGATCAACGAAGGGAGAAGGAAGTCTTGGGTTTGATTTTTGGGCATTGTAGCTATCACTTGTGCGAAGAAAGAAGTAACCATCTACTGCAGTAAGGCTGAGTTTCAAAGGCACCAAGATTGAAGTCATAAGGAAGGTCGAGTTGCCAAAGGAATATCGTCTACTTCAATTGGAGGAGATTATGGACTGCCATCTACGCGTGCAAGGGTTTTGATTTAAGGCTGAAATGTTGCAGGCTTGAAACAAAGGAAAGGAAGCCTAGATCTGAAAGGAAGTCGAAACAGAAGGAAGGAGCAGGCAATTGACCATCGTTAATACAAGAGGGCAAGATAGGAAGCTTAGTGTCTTGGTCTTGGAGAGGTTAATAGGTCAAGGGTCTTGGTCTTGGTATTCGTCAATTGGAATCTCTATAAGAAGAAGAATTTGTTTGGGTTTTCCCCTCAAAGAGTGAGAGGTTTTGGCCCTGGCTGAAATCCTATATTTTGTGTCTCTTGTCTCTTTATGGTTTATGCATTAGTAGCTGTTTGATGAAGAAGAACACTAATAATGATCCGAATTGGATCCATAAAAGACTGTCAAGAACCATGACTGTATCAGGTCAGAGCAAATTCTAAGGAAATCTAAAACAACGATCAAGAACAACCTGAACCGGTGGCAATGGCAGCGAGCATGGAACGACGAGGACCCTGGTCAAAGCGCGCTGATCGAGGCCCATGGAGACTGTGTGGGAAGCAAAATTAGCCACTGGGAGCCCCGGATTGGGAAACAGAGGTGGATTTTGATGCGCGATTAGCGCGTCATCGCTGGGCAAACAAGGCCAAAATGGAGGAAGCACGAGCACTTGGACACATGGCAAATCGGAGAACCGCAGGCAAAAAGGCAAAAGCGCTAAAAGGACAAAGGCGGGACCCACACTCTGGAAACTAGCGGTATTGATCGGAGCGCCCTCAAATGGTAAACAGTTTTGGAGAAAACGGAGCGATCCCACTCAACGGTCGACACGTGGTAGGCGGAGGTGAGAGAAAACCGTCGTTGATCGTGCGTTATCGGTCGAGCAGGTCAACCGCACGGGACGTGCGTACAACGTTGGATCTGGGGAATCCAGATCGGACGGCTGAGATTGTGCCCGATGGAGGAAGTAGAATCGATGAAGGATTAAGCCGCGTTTGTAAAGATTTGAAGGTCCGTTTGACCGCCACGGTGGAAGAAAGACTTCATCCACGATGAAACTAAAGAAATGAATTGACGAAGCAGGCTGGCGCTATTTAGAGGAGGACACGTGGTCACTTCCCGAGCGTTCATGCTGACGCCGAATAGGGAACTTCAAGCGCAGCTGCAGAAGGTGAATCGACAGAGGCAGAAGAGGAACCGAACGGGCTTGAGTTCGAATGGCTGAAAGCCATGAACAATGAAACAAAATACACAGTTGAACACTGAGAGACAAACACCGAGAAGAAGGCAGTAAAGCAACAGCAGGAAGAGACAGAGGGCCGAGCTGACCAGCGGCAGCATCGAGCACCAGAGCTTGAGAGATTCAAGCCATCCCATAGAGGAATCTGTCCGGGCTGAGCACCACGTTGGGCTCTTGCCACTGTAGACCAGAAGGTCACAGAGCTGGTAGGAAGAAGAACAGTTTGTGTACTTCAGTGGCTTGGGGAATCCAAGAACCACCCTGCCAAGCAAAAACCTGCGTCAGGAGAACTCACATTGAGTCCTTGTATTGTAATTCTCTGCTCAAGGGCACAATAAAACAAGGCCACCACTGAAAGCTGGATCGGAGATGTAGCCCAGGAGAACAGGGTGAACTCCTTATTAAAATTCTTGTGTCTTTATGTTTGCTTACTATATTTTTTCTATGTCTTTCCATTTTAAATGTTCTGTGTATTGGCAATTTGATCGATCCGTTGTTTCAATAACACAGAACACACACCAGCACATGAGTCTGTAATACCTTTGTTTAATAAATCTTTAACTGATGTCACTCATAGGGTGAATATCAGATCAAGTCGTATCAGAGCTCAAGGCTGTAAGGTTAGACAAGCTTGTGTTGGTTTAGCTGTGAATGCTCACAAGATCAAAGCTCAAATTAGGAGAAGGAGAGTTGGTAGAAACTAACCCTGAAATTACGAGAGTCTATTCTCGAAAGACAATGTCAGAGGAAGGTTCTATGGGGCCAGACCCTCAATTCATAGAAAGTTTCCTAGCGTTAAAGTCTATGGTAGAAGAAATGTATAGGGACTTTAGAAAGCATAAGAATGAAGATTCATCAGGTTCTAAACAAGATAAAGAAGAAGATGAGTCTCATTCCCATGACCACTCAAAAGGAAAAGGGAAAGAGAAAAGCTTTCTCACACCTCCTAATGGCCCTGTGCATAATAAGAAAGCATCTTTGATCAAGCTAGATGTTAAATTTGACTTGCCTATATATGATGGAGAGTTGAATGCTGAGAAGTTGGACAATTGGATTAGACAAATTGATGTGTATTGCAGAGTACAGAACATCGATTCAGACAAGAGAAAAATTTAGCTGGCAGGCCTACGCCTAGGAGGCATTGCCTTGGTTTGGTGGGAAGGCAAAACCCAAGCTGACATGAAAAGACATGGCAAGACCATCTCTGTCTGGAGTGAATTTGTTTCTGCAATCAAGAAACAGTTCTATCCATTGGCCTACATGCAACAAGCCATGATGAGTTGGCAAACTCTTTGGCAGTTGAAAGGGCAAAGTGTGCAAGGGTACACTCAAGAATTCAGAAAGAGAGCATTGATGTTGGGTATCTCACTAGACTCACCAGAGACTTTTTTGAAGTACATTGGTGGTCTACACAGCGACATGAGGCATACCAACTTCATGTTTAACCCCACTAGTATAGATGAGGTATCTGTACAAGCTACTCATCTAGAGGCTAGAGGGAAGAACGGAAATCCGGAAGTTGGGGGATCATCCCAACCCACTGTAAGAAAGAGCAAGGAGAAAAGAAAGCAGAAGTGGAAAGCAAGGAAGGCAAACACTGCACAGAAAAGCAAAGCTTCATGCACTCACTGTAAAAAGGATGGGCATGATGAAGAGCACTATTGGATTCTGCATCCAGAGCTAAGACTTAAGAAGTCCGAGGGCAAGAAGAAGAAAACTGTTGCAGTTATTTAGAAAGATTTGGGGTCAGACTCGGGAGATGAAACAATCATTGCAGCCAAAGGTGTAAAAGGTAAGAATTTTGAAGCATCTACTAGTAATTCTGCTCAATCTATTATTGACGAAGAATGTGAGAGAAAAAGACATGAGCTTTTCCATATTCGAATTATTTCCAAAAATCAAAAGATAGATACATTGTTTGATAGTGGCTCACAAGTAAATCTAATTTTTGAAGCAATTGTAGAGAAATTGGGATTAGCAACTACACCTCATAAGAAACCATACCCATTAGGATGGTTGAATGATAAGGTACAACTACAAGTGACTAGACAGTGCAAACTCAAGTTTTCTTTTTGGTCAGAATTTGTAGATGAGGTTAAGTTAGACATAATTCCTTTGGATATATGTGGAATTGTTTTGGGAAGCCCTTACTTGTATGATAGAAAGGTTATTTTTTATGGAGCTGAGAACAAGTGTCTACTTGTTAAAGATGGAATCGAATACTTTGTAAGAGCTCATAAGCTCAAGAATAATTATACTCTCATAAATTCAGGGCAGATGAAAAGAATGATAAATTCATGCAAACAATTCTTACTAATGGTTGTAAAGGAAAACAAACCTGATAAAACCCATGTATTTGAGGGCTGTAATGCTGATCAGCAGGTTGTTATAGAAAATATTGTTTCAGAATACGATGTCTTGTTTCAAGAACCTAAAGCTCTGCCACCCAAAAGGGGAATAGTTCATGATATTATTTTGCAGCAAGATGTTCCATTGCCTAACATTGGGATGTACAGGTTGTCTGCTTTAGAGAATGCTGAAATCAAGAAGCAGGTGCAGGAGTTGCTCGAGAAGGGCTTCATCAGGCCTAACACATCACCATGTGGTTCACCAATCGTTTTGGTGAGAAAGAAAGATGGCTCGTGGAAAATGTGCATTGATTACCGAGCACTGAATAAGATAACAATCAAAAATCGTTATCCCCTTCCTCACATAGATGATCTTTTAGATCAATTGAAGGAAGTTGTTTATTTCACCACGCTGGATTTGCATAGTGGATACCATCAGGTCAGAGTTGCAGAGCAAGATGCATGGAAGACTGCTTTCAAAACAAAGCAGGGATTGTATGAGTGGCTGGTTATGCCTTTTGGCTTAACCAATGCTCCTGCTACTTTCATGAGATTAATGAATGATGTATTCAGGCCTTTTCTTGATGATTTTGTTATTGTGTATCTGGATGACATTCTGATTTTTAGTAAAACGTGGGAAAAACACTTAGAGCATGTTAAGCAGACATTAGATGTTTTGAAAAGAGAAAAACTTTATGTTAAACTCTCAAAATGTGAATTTGGCAAAACACCTCTAAATTATTTGGGTCATATAGTAGGGGGAGGTGAATTGAAAATAGATCCCTCTAAAGTGGTAGTCATTGTAAACTGGCCTAAACCCAAGTCTGCTACAGAAGTGAGAAGCTCTTAGGAGTAAGCACAATATTG
>APFE031536982.1:3512-85920 GCA_000404065.3 Pinus taeda | reverse complement strand
TTGAATAAGGTGTTTCAGTGGGGAGGCAAACATCAGAAAGCCTTCGACACCTTGAAAGAAAAAATTAGTACAACACCTGTACTAGCATTGCCAGATCTACAAAGACCATTTGAGATCCGAACTGATGCCAGTGACTATGCCATGGGAGCAGTGTTGACGCAGCATGGTAAACCCATATGTTATCATTCTGAGACTTTTAATTCTGCAGTAGTTAACTATCCTACATATGACAGAATTGTATGCATTAGTTCAAAGTGTAAAAAAGTGGAAACATTACTTAATGGGCAAAGAGACAGTAATACATACTGATCATCAACCACTTCAATATCTACACTCCCAAACTAAGTTGCAGCAATCAAGACATTACAGATGGATGGGTTTTCTACAAAGTTTCATTTAGTCATCAGATATAAAAAGGGCATACACAACAAAATTGCAGACATGTTATTTAGACCCATTATAAATGCATCTACCATACTTAAGCATAACTCTGTGCTACATGAAAGCTACATAGAACAATATGCTCAGGATATGGACTTTAAAAATGTATATGCAACTTTGAGTCAAGGCAAAAGAATAGAAGAATTGAACTATCATATGAAGGACTGACTCTTATATCATTGTGGGAAACTCTGCATTCCACAAACTGAGAGAGTAAAGATAATTAGGGAAGCACACACTTCTTTGATATCAGGTCACTTTGGGGTAAGTAAAACAGTTGTGCAGCTGCAAAGGTTCTGCTATTGGCCGAGAATGAATGAGATAGTTTCTAGATATGTAAAAGGATGTGCTATGTGTGCTAAAAGCAAGCCCAACAATAGAAAACTAGGCTTGTACACTCCATTGCCAGTTCCTTCTCACCCTTGGGAAAGTGTTTCCATGGATTTTGTTGGAGGACTGCCTAAATCTAGGAAAGGTCATGATTATCTATATGTTGTTGTGGATAGGTTCAGCAAAATGTGTATTTTGATACCCTGTAGTAAACATATTACAATTGAACAAACTGCAAAATTGTTCTTTGAACATGTCTGGGTTCATTTTGGATTGCCCATTTCCATTATATCTGATCGAGACACCCAATTTGTGGAGAAGTTTTGGTCGAGTTTGTGGGAACTGATGGACACCAAACTAAGGAAGAGCATAACTTTTCATCCACAAACAGATGGCCAGACAGAAGTAGTAAACAGGACAGTGGTCTAGTTATTGAGAGGGTATTGCGGCAAACATCCTAAGCTTTGGGATGAACACTTGTGTTATGTGCAACATGCTTACAACAGAGCCAAACACTCTTCTACACAGAGATCTCCTTTTGAGACCTGTTTTGGTTTCACACCAAGGTCCCCTTTGGATTTTGTATTTGGTAAAAATACCATGGTTGATGGACACAGTGATGTGGACAAGGCAACTAAGTTCATTGAACAAATCTAGGAGATCCACTAGGCAGTATAGGAACAGTTGGAAAAGAGCCAGGCCAAGTACAAGGCTAGGCATGATAAGCATCGGATGGAGCATAGTTTTCATGTTGGAGACCAAGTCTGGCTGTACATCAGCAAGGACAGGATGGAAGGTGAAGGTAAAAAGCTAAAGCCTATCAGGTATGGACCTTTTAGGATACTTGAGAAAATTGGTGAAAATGATTTTCGCCTTGATCTACCAGCGTACATGCACATCTACTCAGTCGTAAATGCCGATTGCTTAAGATTATTTGAACCTTTGATGATTGAGGACCCTGAAGAGCAAAGTCAATTGCCTTCTATTGATGACCTGCTACTTGAGTATCTCAATGAGTTGTAGGAAGATACAGTGCTGGACAGGAAGGTGAGGACAACGCGTAGGGGAGATATTGAGTACCTCAGGATTGGGCTCAAAGGTTTAAAGCCAAGCAGTGCAAAGTGGATTGAAATTGGACAAGTGAGAAAACAGTATCCTCAGTCAGTCGATGCTTGAAAACCAACTTTTGGTGGTCCAAAAGCTTTTTTAGTGGGAAGGTCGTGATCCGAATTGGATCCATAAAAGATTGTCAAGAACCATGACTGTATTAGGTCGGAGCAAATCTCTAAGGAAATCCAAAACAACGATTAAGAACACCTTGAACGAGTGGCAATGGCAGTCAGCGTGGAACAACGAGGACCCCGGTTAAAGCGCGCTGACCGAGGTCCATGGAGATTGCGCGGGAAGCAAAATTAGCCCCTGGGAGCCCCGGATCGGGAAACAGAGGTGGATTTTGATGTGCGATTAGCACTTCATCGTTGGGCAAATAGGGCCAAAATGGAGGAAGCCCGAGCACTTGGACACATGGCGAACCAGAGAACTGCGAGCGAAAAGGCAAAAGCGCTAAAAGGACAAAGGCGGGACCCGCACTCTGGAAACCGACGGTATTGATCGGAGCGCCCTCAAACAGTAAACGGTTTTGGAGAAAACGGAGCGATCCCACTCAACGGTTGATGCGTGGTAGGCGGAGGTGAGAGAAAACCGCCGTTGATCGCGCGTTATCGGTCGAGCAGGTCATCCGCGCGGGATGTGCGTACAACGTTGGATCTGGGGAATCCAGATCGGACAGCTGAGATTGTGCCCGATGGAGGAAGCGGAATCGATGAAGGATTAAGCCGCGTTTGTAAAGATTTGAGGTCCGTTTGACTACTATGGTGGAAGAAAGACTTCATCCACGATGAAACTGAAGAAATGAACCGACGAAGCAGGCTGGCGCTATTTAGAGGAGGACACGTAGCCACTTCCCGAGTGTTCATGTTGACGCCGAACATGGAACTTCAAGCGCAGCTGCAGAAGGTGAATCGACAGAGGTGGAAGAGGAACCGAATGGGCATGAGTTCGGATGGCTAAAAGCCATGAACAATGAAACAGAATACATAGTTGAACACTGAGAGATAGACACCAGAGAAGAAGGCAGTAAAGCAACAACAGGAAGAGACAGAGGGCCGAGTTGACCAACGACAGCGTCATGCACCAGAGCTTGAGAGGTTCAAGCCATCCCATAGAGGAATCTGTCCGGGCTGAACACCACGTTGGGCTCTTGCCACTGTAGACCAAAAGGTCACAGAGCTGGTAGGAAGAAGAAGAGTCTGTGTACTCCAGTGGCTTGGGGAATCCAAGAACCACCCTGCCAAGCAAAAACCTACTTCAGGAGAACTCACATTGAGTCCCTGTGTTGTAATTATCTGCTCAAGGGCACAATAAAACAAGGCCACCACTGAAAGCTGGACCGGAGATGTAGCCCAGGAGAATAGGGTGAACTCTTTATTAAAATTCTTGTGTCTTTATGTTTGCTTACTGTATTTCTTTGTGTCTTTCCATTTTAAATGTTCTGTGTATTGGCAATCTGATCGATCTGTTGTTTCAATAACACAAAACACACACTAGCACATGAGTCTGTAATACCTTTGTTTAATAAATCTTTAACTGATGTCACTCATAGGGTGAATATCAGATCAAATAACTTAAGTGAAAGAAGATCCTAATCTAAAGAAGTAAAAATCACTCATAAGCAGTTACTAATAAAAGAGAAATCACATAATTACTATGCCATAGATTTCTCAACATGGAATCGGAGCTAAGGTGACTAAGTCAAGGAAGGGCATCTTATCAAGGGACACTTAAGGATCAAATCTCAAGGAAGGCATCAAAGCAAAGATCATGTTGAAGTCAAAGGAAGCACATAAATCTAAATCAAAGAAGTCTACAAAGAAGTATTGGGATCATCATCAAGGAGGAGAAGGCCAAAACCCTACATCTACTCAAATTTTTTTTGAAGTCGATTCATCCAAAGGAAGTTAGAGATGTTGTCATCAAGACTCTAAGTTGATCTCTCTCAAATTATATCCTTACCATTGAAGACATCGTCATCATCAAAATATCGAAGGGACCTCCCTCTCTGTGGGATCAAGGATCATTATTCAAAAGAAAGTTTTCTATCCTCTATATCATCATCAACATAAAGGAAGCAACAAGAAGAAGGAGGATTCTATCAAGTAAGTATATCTGTCAAAATGTCTCTTTGCAAGGAAAGCAATAAATTGGTTGGGGCTTCAAACTTTCTTGCATGGAAGAAAAGGACATATCTAAATCTCATTGAAAATGATGTGATGGAACAGGTCAAAGGATTTATCACAAAACTAGGAGAGGAAGATGCTCAAGCTCTTGCCAAGTATATGAAAGGGGAAGTTAGGGCTCAAAGGATTCTCAAAGAATCCATCAAGGATCCCCTCATCCCATATGTATCTAAACTCGAAACTTCAAAAGAAATCTATGACAAGCTGGTAGAGTTGTATTCCGTAAGCACTGCTGGAGAAGTCATCTCATTAAGGCAAGAACTCTACAAGCTAAAGATGTCTAGGGAAGATGGAATAGCCTCATACTTTGTGAGGATATCTGAGATCTGGGATCAACTACAAGATCCGAGAGACGTCATGTCTAATAGTGAGAAATGCCTACAGTTGTATTAAATGCACTATTGGAGGAGTGGGGTAACTTCACTTGAAGTATTTATGGGAAGAAAGAATCTACACCATTCCAGGATCTAGTATGCAAGATTGAAGAATCTAGACTAAAGGCCAAATTTGATGTGGGAGCAGATGAACAAAGTCAAGCTTATGCTACAATAACAAGAAGAAAAGGAAAATTTGGAAAGTCTGGTTCTTGGAAAAAGAAAAGGGACATGTCTAAAATTCAATGCTATGGGTGTCAAGAATATGGACACTAAGAAAGAGATTGTCCTAAGATCAAGAAAGACAATAACAAAAGAAGAAGAGTCAAAGCTCATATCACCGAAGAAGTGGAGGAAGCTGAAAAGAAGAATTCCAAGATAGAGGAAGTAAGAGATCTCTACTATGACTGAGACAATCTTCCTCACCTTAGTTCTTTTCAAATTCCTAAGACTTATGTTGTAAGATATGGCTATCATAATTCACTAAATGGGATGCATCAAGGCATCATAGAAGCATTAGAAGAAAGAGCTCGAGACATCATCATAGAGAAGCATGAAAGGTGGTTAGAATCTATAGAGGTCAAGGATATAGTTCTTGGGAAACTCATTAAGTGGCAAGGTCATCTAGTACAAGGTTCATCATACATTTGACAAAAGGAAACATTTGCTAAAGCCTAATGGGGATACTATAGATCCTCAAGATTTTTTGATGGAATCTTCATTGAAAGATTCACCGATCATGAGAAGAAGCAGGTGTTTCATCAAGAACTCCAAACTTATGGAATTCATGGGATGATGATATGATGACATAAAAGTGAAGCAGATCAAAGGATTGAAGCTCTTTCAATCAAGGAAGTTGTTGCAGGAAGTTAGGATCACCCAAAGGAAAAATGAGATATGTATGCTTACATTTGATATTGTGGAAATCATGTCATATGGTTGTAGGTAACATGGATCAATGCTCTATCTTGAGAGCATGATCAAAAGAAAGGATCTCCTCCCTCAAAGGAATGTAGGAATGCATGGGTCACACATTTACTAGATAAAATCAACATAATATGTCCTCATATGAAGTATGAGGTGGTTGACTACAATTGAGGAACTCTGATTGGAAGCTCTTAGGAATGTAATGTGCGAAGAAAGGGAGTAAGAGATCATGGAATATGCAACCATGGTAAAGGCAATCAACATCCGAAAGACCAAGAAGATTTGATTAGGATATCTCCATTGAAGATATGAAGACTCTGATGGAGTTTGAAAAGGAAAGAGACCCTTGATAATATATATCTTTGGGAGATGTGTCGATATGTATGCAGGATGCTAATGCGAACTAGAAGATGTCATGATGAAAGACCATCACAAAAGGTAATTTTGTTTTTAATGTTCTATGTAGGCTGCCAAGGGAAGATCTATGGATATCTTCCATCACTGATGCACATGTAGTAGGATGAAAGATCCTTAAGTAAACATGGCATGTAGAAAGCAACATGGCACGAAGGAAGGCCAAATATGGACCGATGAATCACTTTTCGATGATGACATGTCTTACACATGGATGAAAGTGATGGATGGTCGGTTCCTTATGTAGAAGTCCCGAACATGAAAACTCCTAGATAACGAAAATAAGTTCATGACATTGAGAGGATTTAGTCAAGTAGTTGGTTGTTCCATTATCTCCACCTAAGGAGCTACTATGGGTCCCTAATTAAGAGGGAGCCTGGAAACAAGTTTCTTACTTGGAAGAAACTTGGAAATTCTTAAGCCAAGAGGGAGCTTAGGTACATTCTTCTGTAGGAATGAGTACATTCCTTTATTGGAATAGATGTGTCCTCCATAATTAAGAGGGAGAGATAGACACATCATTCTTGTCTTCACTTGGGCAAACATAATGGAGGATTGGGTAAACATCTGACATCCGATACTCTTGAGGATGAGTCAGGGCATCCAAGATAAGAGTAGTTGTAGAGGACTGGTATATTTTGAGGAATGGGAATCCAAGATAAGAATAGTCCTGGTGGAACACACCTTGAGAACCCAGGTGGGGTATGTTCTGAGAGAGATAATGATGAAGGTGTCTATACATCATTGGTCTCTCCAGCATTGTGCTCGGATCTCGTGGAGAGATAGAGCTGTTAGTCAAGGCTTTGCTGTGTGACAATGCCAGTTGATACGATGCTACAAATGGGTTACCAATCCAACTCTTCTTATGAGAAATTCTTTAGATTAAGAATGACCAAGTACCATTATGAATACCTCCCTAGTTAAGAGGTAGTGTTGAAAAGTGTAACTAGGTTCGGTCTTCATAATGACATGTACAATTGTGATTTTATGTATTTGATGAAAAGAAGAAAAATAAAATTTATTGTAGTGGTTGTCTCATGGGTTTCACGGGTTTCATGAGCAAGGAATTTTATTTTAGTGATGGCTCCCATTGTGAGCCTTTAGGATTTGTCATTTAGTCATAAAAGTCAATTTGAGTCTATGTCTTGTATGAAGGACCCTTCTTGGGCATATTACACTTATGTATGAGTCAATAGAAATTTCAAGTAGCCCTCTAGGACAAACACAAGGTATCCCTCTTCAAGTCAGCTTCAAATGGAATTAATTAACTCCTCCAAACGATCATGTCGGCTCACCCTATTCAAGTCGACTTATTATAGAGGCAAACCACTATAAATAGGGCCGCCCAATTTTCATTTAGACACAGTATTTTCAATGATCAAGTCTAAAGTGCAAGGTACAAAAAAATAGTGCGAAGGTAATCAAGGAGTAGCCTACGGATCAACGAAGGGAGAAGGAAGCCTTGGATCTATTTTTTTGGTGTTGTAGTTGTCTCTTGTGTGAAGAAAGAAGTAACCATATGTTGCAGTAACGCCGAGTTTCAAAGGCAACCAGATTAAAGTCATAAGGAAGGCCGAGTTGCCATAAAAGTATCCTCCACCTCTAGTGAAGGAGATGAAGGACTGTCATCTACACGTGCAAAGATTCTAATTTAGGGCCGAAATGTTGCAGGCCTAAAACAGAGGAAAGGAAGCCTAGATCTGAAAGGAAGTCAAAGTAGAAGGAAGGAGCAGGCAGTTGACCGTTGTTGATTCAAGAGGGCAAGATAGGAAGCTTGGTGTCTTGGCCTTGGAGAGGTCTAATAGGTCAAGGGTCTTGGTCTTGGCATTCGTCAATTGGAATCTCTACAAGAAGAAGAACTTGTTCGGAGTTTTCTATCAAAGAGTGAGAGGTTTTGGCCCTGACTGAAAGCCTATATTCTGTGTCTCTTGTCTCGTTATGGTTTATGAATTGGTAGCTGTTTGATGAAAAAGAACACTAATAACTTAAGTAAAAGAAGATCCTAATCTAAAGAAGTAAAAATCACTCACAAGTAGTTACTAATAGAAGAGAAATCACATAATTGCTATGCCCTAGGTTTCTCAACATACACAATATTTGATGAAGTGGTATTGAATGTCTATATGCTTCGACCTATCATGAAACAATGAATTTTCAGAGGGCCTGATGCAACTTTGATTATCACAATAGATACTAGTCGAATCCCACCGCTGACCAAACAGTCCCACTAGTAGTTTTTGAAGCCAAATAACTTCGCATTTGGCCATGCTTGCTACCATGTATTTTGCCTCTGCAGAATTCAGTGCCATAAACTTTAGCTTCTTGTTGCACCAAGAGGCAATTCTTGATCCAATTCTGAAGCAACACCCTAAGGTGCTTTTCTGATCCACTGATTTGCTTGTCCAGTCTGCATTTGTATATCCCATCAAACTGACACCATCACATCGAGCATATCTCAGACCATACTCGACTATACCTTGTATATATATATCAATACATGTCTCATTGCTGTCCAATGTACTCTTTTTGGCTCCATGAACTGACTGAGAGTGTTTACCACAAAACAAATGTCTGGCCTCGTGTTGACTCGATACATGAGAGATATGACGAGCTGCCTATACTAGGTTGGGTACACTGCTGTGTCCTCTAATGCCTCTATCTTCTTCCAGTTGGTAATCACAGGTGTAGACATGGGTCTACAGTCCTGCATCCTGAACCTCTTCAAGATCTCCATAGTATATCTCCCTTGCCCAAGGAAGATCTCCCCATCTGTCTGCCATACCTCCAGTCCTAGGAAATAATGCATTAGTTCCAAATCCTTCATCTCAAACTCTGTTGCTAACTCCCTCTATGAGCCTTGATGACCTTGTCAGAAATAGATCATCCGCATAAAGTACAAGAATTAGCGGCTCACCTCCTACCATCAAATAGTGGAGGTTGGAATCTGCCTCACTCTTCACGAAGCCGATTTGCTACAAGTAGCTGTCGATTTGATCATACCATGCCCTAGGAGCTTGCTTGAGTCCGTATAGTGCCCTCTTCAACTTGTAAACGTGCATATCCCTCTCATGTGTCTCAAATCCCCTTGGCTGTTCAATATACACCTCTTCTTCTATCATCCCATTCAAGAAAGCTGTCTTGACGTACACCTAGTGAATCTGCCATCCCATGTGCGCTGCTAATGAGCTCACAGACCTAATCGAAGTGTATTTGGTCACTAGAGCAAATGTATCCTTGTAGTCTATGCCTTCCTTCTGTGCATAACCCTTGGGCACAAACCTAGCCTTATATTTTTCTACGCTGCCATCTGTAGCATACTTGATCTTATAGATCTATCAAGAGTCAACTATTGACCTGTCCGCTGGTTTAGGCACAACCTCCCATACATCATTGATCATGATGGAGTTGTACTTCTCCACCATTGCATCCTGCCACACCTGATGTTGTGCGGCCTCATGATAGCTAGAAGGCTCCCTATCAGTGACCTCTGTCACCAATGCCTTATACCTGTCTGGCTGTTTGCGCTCTCTAGTGGTTGCCCTGGAGCTCCCACGAACTCTTGCGCATCCTTCAATGTCTGAAGCACCTCATTGTTTCTTCTTTTGTTGGTGGTGGGTGGAGATTCATGCTCCTCATGTCCAGACAACTCACTAAAGGGCTTCTCCAAACAGACAGCTTCACACGAGGCTATACTTGTAGCTATGTACCTGGACTCAGCGGTGCTCAAAGCAATCGACTTTTGCTTCCTGCTTATCTAGGATATCGAAGCAAAACTCAAAGAGAATCAACACCTAGAAGTGTTCTTGCAATCCATCACACTGCCTGCCCAGTTAGTATCAGAATAACCATGCAGTGTAACAACTCCGACAGTGTATCTCAGTCCATGAGTGATTGTGCCCCAAAGATATCTTAGAAGATTCTTGGCACCAAACCAATGTGAGTTATGAGGCTCAACCATATATTGGCTCAACATGCTAACTGCAAAACATATATCCGGACGAGAGTTCACCAAGAATATCAATGCTACTATGAGTTGACGAAACTCAAAGGCATTTCCCAAATCAGGTTCGTCTGCACTACCGCATAACTTCTTAAAGTTAAGCTCGATCGGGGTAGTCATGGGCTTGCAGTCCACCATTCCAAATTCGAAATCTAACTGCCTCTTACTTTTGCAAATGAGAGGAGGGTCCATACCTTTCAGAAAGAGGTCATCCACATAAAGTACTAGTATGAGAGGTCTATCATCTACAACCTTAAAGCAAGGGTTTGGATTGGCTTCACTCCTAGTGAATCTCAGCTTCATCAGATAGCTGTCAATCCTCTCATACCAAGCCCGGGGTGCTTGCTTCAAACTATAGAGAGATTTCTTCAACCTGCATACATGAGATGCTCGATCATGAATCTCAAAACCCTCGGGTTGTTCCACATCTGTGGTCTTGCTATTACATGAGGGGAATGGTCCCCTTGTAAGTTTTCCTTTAGTACATCTCGGACATGTACCTTCATGCTCTTCTTTGAATTCAGGCATCCCTGTCACCATCTGTCTCACATCGGGTAGGGCCTTACAATGAATATGGGCAGATCTCCGGTGCCATTGAAGAGGTGTGTCACACGACATGGTCCCCAATGGACTTCCTGCAACTTGATACAAAGTGCCAACCCTGAACCCAAGAGTAAAAGCATCCTTAAAATTCATTTTCCGAACACGTACCTTTCCATCGATGAATGCCACTTTGTAACCTTTGTCTTCCATTGCCAAAATGGACACTAGGTTCTTCTTGAGATCAGGTACATAAAGAACTTCTTGTAAATGAATTGAGTTACCCTGATCCAATTAAAGAGAAACATTCCCTACACCCTTGACGGGATAGGTGGCATCGTCTCCAAGAATAATCTCCAAGTTTGTTTACTTCTCTATCAGATTGGAGAGCGCTAACTTGCATACAGTGAAGTTCCTTGAGGCACCACTATCAATAAGCCAATTTCCCAAAGAGTTCGGAGTAGAGGTGGTGAAGAGGGCTGATATAAGATAATACTCATTTTGCTTGTCAGAAACAACATTTGGTTCTTCATACTTGGAATTCCTTACTTTCTTGGAGGGTCGACCATTTCTTTGATGTCATGCATTCCTTTTTCCTTTGCCATTGTCACTGTCATTCCTTCGATTGAAGTTGCCCCTGGAATGATTGTGATCATCATCATGTGATGTGTCCCTTCTATTTGGACACTCCCTTGCATAGTGGCCAAATTTATTGCAAGTAAAGTATCTACTTTTCCTTCCACCCTTGGATCCGGGCTTTCCATTGAGATGACCTTTAGACCCTACATTATTTCTCCTTTTGGCATGAGCGGAGAAAGCAGTAGGGTTGCCTCTATTAGAAGGCATTTCTTGCTCCACCATCCTGGTTTCTTCTTGAATGCATCTCGACATCAATTCTTCAAACCTTGGAATTCGATCATTATTGAGAATGGTGGTTCTAAATATATACGTCTCGGGTGGGAGTCCTTCAAGAGTAGTGATAGTGAGTTCCCTGTCAGATATGATTTCTCCAATCGATAGAAGATCATTCTTGATCTCAATAATCCTTAAGAAGTAGGATTGAATATCCTCGTCTTTGCGTTTCTTAATATCCTTCAACTTGTTTTTGAGGAACAAAATTTGATTTGCATCACTAACCTTGAACATGCTTACCAATCTGTCATAGATCTCCTTGGAGGTGTTCAAATCATAGATGTAGGCCACCAGTCGCTTGCTAATGGAATTGCTGATAATCTTCTTCACTTTGCTTCACCCTTGGTGTACTTATTCTTTATGGTAACGGGTGCATTGGATGGAGGCTCAGGGATTTTACCCTTCACATAATCCAACACTTCTTGCTCTTCCAATGTCAAATCTAGAGACATCTTCCATCCGTGATAATCAGAATTTTCATGCAGTTTATCTTCAACAGGGAAGGGGGATGAGGAACCCATTGAGCCTTTTGTTCTTTCCAACTATCTTCAGTGATTGCTCTTTCACTCTTGCTTGGGCTTTGTCTTCACCTCAACTATGATAGCATGTTAAATTTAGGTATGTTCTATGCTTAGAACAATTTACTTCAATTTTTCATATTAGCCCAATGTCAATATTTAGATTAGCAATCACATCAACATGATAGTAAAGTGCAAATAGAACATAAATATAAACAACAAGAGACAAGCCAAGACAAGAGGACCCATGATGTGGCGCCAGCCAGGGACAAACCCCAAGGTGGGGAAACTTTGATCAATTCCTCTATTTTTCAATAGTTCAGCAGAGAGAAAGAGATAGAGTACAATGACTTGAAGTGAATACTTGACTTGCCAAAAGGGAGATCAAATATCTTCTTTGTAACGATGACAAAATGAGGTTGCAGATCTGATACCAAGGACTGAAGATATGTAGCAGATGATAGGCCTAGAACAACTCAACCAATTACCCAAAATACTGATGCTTTCCTTCAATAAGATTCTCCTTCCTTCGCTGCTTCACTGATCATGACAATGTTGCTTAATCTGGCACCTTTCATATGCAGCAAGGGTTGATGCATTTCATGGCAGACTTGATCATTGGATATGGCACAAACTCAGAGTGCTACAACACCCTAAACACACCCCACAATCCACCTAATTACTGCGTATAGCCTTTATACAATCATCCAATGATACACTGCCTTATAGGGCTGCTTACCTTCTGAACACAACTACTAAAAGGCCTCCAACTGATGGCTATGGCCTGCGGCCTAGCCCAACAGTGGACTGTAGCTTTGGTCCCTTCAAACAATGATCCAAACAACCCTTAAACAACAGTCCCTAGCTCCTCCCTTTTGCAAATGCTTCTGCCCTTCAAATCAAGCTCAAGAACAACACTAACATGCCCAAACAACCTTGCATTATACCACACTGTCACCTACAGCAATGTGACCCATCATGCTGATGAGATACTTCCTTTTGCTGCGGCTAGGTCCACTCTTCTAGCTACGTCTAAGGGTCCCTTTCATGCTGTGATAAGGGCTCTTCTAAATGCGGCTTTAGGCCTTCATTTGCTGTTGATTAGGGCCTCCTGCTGCTTCATAATAAGGTCTGCAGTTAGGGCTCTTTAGGGATTCCTCTAACAGTGGATTAAGGTCTCTTCTAGATCTGCGACTAGGGCTCTTTTAGGGCTTCCCTTGACAACGATGAAGCTACCTTAGACAACATATAGAAAACCTCTTCTTGTTGCATAGAAAAGTCTCCTCTTGACTGCATATAAAAGCCTCCTTGACTGCAACTAGATGTCTTCTTTCTCTGCCGCTATATGGCTCCTTTAGGACAACGTATAGGGTTTTTCTACTAGACCTCTCCTTCCACCAAAACCCAAATGAGTGGAGAGATAGATCACAAGAGATGAGTGTGTGAGAAATGACTTGAAGGCCACCTCTATTTATAGTGCAACGTTGAGGTTGAGATGGGGTAATTTGGTTGCTGGCCGACCTTGACAAATTATCAAGTAACACAAATAAATTCATATCTCCATGAATACATGTCAGAATCAGATAATCTTTAGATCAATCCTACACCTCTCGATGAGAGGAATCCAAGAAAACTATCAGCTGCCATAAATAAGATGACCCACATGGAGTTTGGCCCTAGTTGCCAATTTTTACAAAAACATATAAAGGGACCATTCCCTTCAAGCAAAACAAAAGCTAGTTAGGTAATTCAACTCTTACATTATGATTTATGTGGACCTATGCTTGTTATTTCTCTTGGTGGCTACATGTATTTCATGATTTTTGTTGATGATTTTTCTCGCAAGACATGGATATTCTTTCTGAAAAAGAAAGGAGAAACATTTGACATGTTCAGAGATTTTAAGGCTCTGATTGAAAATCAAATTGGAACGCTGATCAAAGCTTTCAAATCTGATAATGGGGGAGAGATCACCTCCAATGATTTTAACGATCTTTGCAAAGACGCCAAAATAAAGAAAGAAACCATTGTGCCGTACAATCCACAACAAAATGGTGTGGCTGAGAGGAAGAATATAATCGTTATGGAAGTGGTCAGAGGCATGCTGAATGATCAAAAGCTATCAAAGTTTATGTAGGGAGAAGCTGCAAATATCGCTATTTATGTGCAAAACAGAACTCCTCATCAGATCTTCGACAATAAGACTCTTGAAGAAGTCTTCACTGGTAAAAGGCTTGAAGTGAGTCATTTGAGAATCTTGGTTGTCCTGTGTAGTTCCATGTGCCAAAAGAGAAAAGAAACAAACTGGAAGCTTCAGGTAAGAAATGTACGTTTGTTGGTTATTGTGATAATTCAAAAGCTTATAGAATTTATGTACTTGGTCAAAGAACTATAGAGTTTGGTAGAGACATAACATTTGTGAAGGTGCAACTCTTAGAAAAGCAAGAGACTCTCCTCCTCATGCCATTGCTGAAAGACAAGCTGTTAATGGAAAAGAGTCTGCATCTAAGTTTAAACTAGAACCTGAGAATGAACTCGCTGATAATCCAATGGGTTCCATGGATCCTCTAGATCCGCCTACCAAAAAGAGACCACTATGGCTGCGAGATACCTTGCAAAATGCTGAACAACATGTTGCCCCAAAAGGAACATTCAGAGAAAGTAAGAACTAAGAAGCCAAGTCGATTTAAAAGGTATGTTGCTGCCATGAGCAACATCATTCGGGCAGAATCATGCACCTTTGAAGAAGCTGCAAAAGAACAAGTTTGGAAAGATGCCATGACTAAAGAATACAAGTCCATCATCCAAAATGATGTCTGGGAAGTGGTACATAAACCTCAAGGTAAATCTGTTGTCACTTCCAAATGATTGTTTAAGATCAAACATGGTGTAGATGGTAGTATTGAAAAATATAAGGCTAGATTTGTTGCTAGAGGTTTCTCTCAAAAAGAGGGAATAGATTATGATGAGATTTTTGTACCTGTAGCTCGATATACTACTATTCGATCCGTTGTTGCCTTAGCTGCTAGCTAAGGGTGGACTCTTCACCAAATGGATGTGAAAACTGCTTTCTTGCATGGTTTCCTCAAGGAAGAGTATTTGTGGAACAACCACAAGGCTATGAAGATCATGACAAGGAAACTCATGTATGTAGATTGAAGAAAGCCTTATATGGGTTGAAGCAAGCTCCAAGAGCTTGGTATGCTCGCATTGATAGCTACCAAATAAATCTTGGTTTCATAGGAAGCAGTGTAGACCCAAACCTCTACTTCAAGATAGTCCAAGGTATACCTTTGTTTTTGGTATTATATGTTGATGATTTATTCTTGACAGTAGGAGAAACTCTTATTCTCCAATTTAAGAAGGAGTTAGCTTCTGAATTTGAAATGAAAGACCTTGGTTTGATTCATTACTTTCTGGGTCTAGAGGTCTGGCAAAGACTTGGTGAAATTTATCTTTCTCAAGGAAAATGTGTTCTTAAGATTCTTGAAAGATTTTCTATGTAGAATGTAAGTCCATGCATATTCCTATGGAAATGAACTTTATGAAATTATGTGGCAAAGCTGCAAGACCTAGTCTGGAAAATCCCACAAAGTATAGACAACTCATTGGTGCTTTGATGTTTTTGGTAAACACTAGCCCTGACATATGCTTTCTTGTAAACATTTTAAGTCAACATATGATTGATGCCTTGCATGCCCACTGAATTGCTGCAAAACATGTACTCATATACTTGCATGGAACTATGAATCTAGGATTGAAATACACTGCTAAAATGTAAGACTTCATGGATATAGTGATGTTGATTGGGTTGTAACTCTATTGATAGAAAGAGCACTTTTGGTTGCTGCTTTAGCTTAGGATCTGCCATGATCTCTTGGATGAGCAGAAAACAAAAGTTTGTTGCACTGAGTACATCGCTGCTAGCATGGCTAGTTGTGAGGCAGTTTGATTGAGAAAGCTTTTTGGGGAACAATTTGAGCAAGTTCCAGACACAACAGTTATATACTGACAATAAAAGTGGGATTCGTCTTGCAGAAATTCTTGTGTTTCATGGTAATTCCAAGCATATTGAGATCAAGTATCACTATATTCGAGATATGCTGCAGAGAGGAGTAGTGAGGCTCCCTCACATCTCCATTGATGATCAACTTGCTGACATTCTTACCAAGCCTTTACTGAAAGGAAAGTTCTTGGTTTTTAGATAACAACTTGGACTTATGGGCGTGACCCTTCCGAAAAGCGATCACAACTAATCGAGAACACTGAGCTGCCTTTCCCCCTGTCAGAGCTCATAGGATTAGGGAATGATGCCGAAAATCTCTTGAGGATGAGGGACCTCTTGCTTAGTGTGTGCCACAAGAGTAGGCCTTAGTATGCATTCGACCCACAGTCTGGGACGTGGGAAGAGCCACCTATTTGGCTAATAGATGTAGTGAGACTTGTCTAGAATGCAGGTGTTCCACCACTTGACACTTGGTTGTGTTTGATTCTTGTTTGTGTGACTTGTTTGAGTCTTGTCTATGCGATGCTTGTGTTCTATCCCCTGATTTTTTGAGATGAAATTGGTTGAGTGTAATCCTTGTCTATGTGACATGTGATGATCCTTTTCTTTCCAAATTTGTGTCAAGTGGATGATTCTTCTTTAGATTGCGAATCCATTATTATAAATATTACAAAGCAGAGTTGAGTTGAGATGAATGAAAAATATAAGAGGAAGTAGAGATCTCTGATGCATAAATAAATTCCTTCTTAGCTGAGAGGAAATGTTAAAATTTGGCAACTCAGGGATGAATTTTTCCTAGAACAAATCATATATTTCAATTATGTTTGAACCACCTATAATAAAATTTCATTTATGACAATTCTAATATGACTTTACAAAAATAGTAAGTCACATCTCAATTTGGAAGTGACTTTCCAAAAATAAAAGGTCATGTCTATATGATCAAGGATGATCTAGACATACGGAATCCACTTTAAAATCAAATCAATCGTGATTATACAAGTCAATAGTTAATATGCTTATCCTTACTAGTATTATTATTATTATGATACTATTATTTATACAATAGTCTAAAGTTATTCACTTTTAATGGATTAATAAAACCGAATTTTCTCATGGAATAAGTAAATCAAATTGATAATCTCTTACTTGGAAAATCAAACCTCTCTCTTGGAATAAAATAGTAACTCCACTCTTAAGAGAATGCAACTCTCCCTCACTAATTCAATGTATGGCAAAAGTGTAACTCCTCATTAAATGCACTTATTTGATTTGTAGCTCTCACCAAATATTCTTTTAAGTGTAACTCTTTCTCTCCCTAATTCGAATTGTAACTCCTCAAGACAAGTGTACCTCTCTCTCTATTCTTGGGATGAGTTACACTTCTCCTCAAGTAACTCCTTCCTCATGGAATTGGATTGTCCTATTATTGGCTCAAGGTATGAATTCATTTTGTAACTCTTCTCCTTTCTCATCTATTTAAGCAAGAGCAAGTGAGAGTTGAGTGTAGCATATTCATTGTGAAGAAGGCAAGCTAGTGTTGGGTGTGTGCAAGAGAAGTGTGAGAGCAAGTGAAGAGTAAGGGTTGTTGAATAGTGTAACTAGGTTCGGTCTTCATAATGACATGTAATTGTGATTTTTGTAAATTATGTAAAGAAGAAAAATAAAATTATTATTATGCTTGCTTCATGGGTTTCATGAGCAAGGGATTTTATTTTTAGATGGCTCCCATTGTGAGATTTTAGGATTTGTCAAAAGAGTTAATGTCATGTATGAAGAACCCTTCTTGGGCATGTTACAAATTTATGTCTATAGGATTATCAAACAATCCTCCAAGACAAGCTCTAGTTACTCGTCTTCAAATCGCACTCAAGACAAAGTAAAGAACTGAAGTTGGCTCACCTTATGGAGACACAACTATTCAGATAGCACATGTCAGGTTATTTATGGGACAACAACTATATATAGGTGTGTAGGGTATTCACATTTACATAGTCAAGAAGTTCAGACATCTCTCTGAAATTCGGGTGAACAGTTTAGTGACAAGTTCGGATCACAGTTCAGATAAGAAGGAAGTCAGATAGACGAGGAAGGGACATCGAGGATCCTTTTTGGGATAATCACAAAAACAAAAGTTCGGATTTCTGAGTGAAGGTCTCGGTGCTACAGCAGAGGAACACAGTTCAGATAAGGGTATATATGTTATAGTTTGGTGCCATGAAGAAGCCATAGTTCGATGCTATGAAGGAGCTACAGTTTAGTGATATATCACAGTGTTTCGGTGCTGCTACAGTGATGAATTTTCAGTGACATTATAATGATGTGGTTTGGTGCCATCTCAAGTGTGTCTACAGTTCGTTGCTATCATAGTATGCTCAGATAAGAGATGATATCAGTGCTAAGAAGGTCAAAGCGGAAGAGGAGTCAAGAAGAAGTAAAGTGCCGAAGACAGTCAAGAGAACTAGTGTCTTGGTCTTGGAGTGGAAGCTAGGTCAAGGGTCTTGGTCTTGGTATTCGTCAATTGGATCTCTATAAGAAGAATTTGTGCGGGTTTTTCTTTCAAAGAGTGAGAGGTTTTGGCCATGGCTGATAGCCTACATTTTGTGTCTCTCGTCTATTTATGTTCATGTATTGGTAGTTGTTTGATGAAGAAGAACGCTAATAATCTAAGTAGAAGAAGATCCTAATCTAAAGCTGTAAAAAAAACTCACAAGCAGTTACTAATGAAAGAGAAATCACCTAATTCATGATGCTCTAGATTTCTCAACAAGAGCAGGGGAAGAGCTGTAGCAAGTGTGAAGGGCAAGATATGATTAGGAGAAGGAGGAGATCTTCAAGAAAAGAGCAAAAGCACTTCTGTTGCAAGTTGATTAGACATTGGTGACTTTATTCATTCTCATTCTGTGTGTGTACTCTGCTGAACAATTGAAGAAATCTAAGAGAAGAAGAATCATTTGGGTTCTCCCCTTGTGGGTTATCCCTAGTCATTGAACCTAACTCGCAGTGTTTCATATTTTTGCTTGACTATCTTCATATGATCCTTAAGTTTATGTTCTATCTACAATTGCTGATCTGAAAAACCGTGAAGAATAAATCTGCATTCTAAGTAATTGTAACATAAAACATTCAATTTTCTGCAAATTACATTCAGTTTTGTGCAAAGTATATTCAACTTTCTGCAAAGTACTTTCAGTTTTCTGCAAATTACATTCAACTTTCTACAATTACATTTAGTTCCATTCAACTTTCTACAAAATACATTGAATTTTCTGCAAGTACATTTTATTTTTTGCATAGAACTTTGAAATTTCTGCAAAGAATTTTTAAATTTCTACATAGAACTCTCAGATTTTAAGATCTTCTTTTACTTGTTTATTCTTAGTGTTCTCTTCATCAAACAACTACCAAACCATAAAGAACAAGAAGATAAGAGGACACAAAATATAGGCAATAAACTAGGGCCAAAACCTCTCCAACTGAAAGAAAAACCCACAAGAATTCTTCTCTTCTTATAAACTTTCAATCGACGATTCCCAAGACCTATGACCCTTGATCAAGACCCTCGAAGACCAAGTAAAATCTTTCCTTCTTTCCAATAACTCTTGCAATTTCGATTTGTAGTATTTTTTTCTGCACCTTTGACCTCCCAACAGATTCTTTTGCAACTTCGACCTGCCCAACAAATTCTTCTGCAACTTTGACCTATCCAACAAATTCTTTTGCAGAAACCCTAGTCTTTGCATGTGTAGAAAATAATGGTATATTCTTCCTCCTTTCATCTTTGCTTGAGTTGATTCTCTCTCATAGATAACTCAACTTGCAAAGTGTCCTTGATGATGCCCTAATTTGACTTCTGCAACTCAACCTCTTCTGCTGCAATGAGTGCCCTAATCCTTTCGCACGTGTGGAGAGAAGTAGCCAAAAACAATCCAAATATCTCATCATTATTCTTCTTCCTTCGTCCTTCCTTTTTCTTCGCACCTTTTACTCTCTTGTGATCGAACTTGAGTGAGGTAATTGAGTGTCCCAAGTGAAGGTCGAAATCTCCCTTATATATAGGTCTTTTGCTAGGTCGAATTGCACCTTTTAGGTCGACTTGTCCACTTGATTAGGCCAACTTGATCTTTGTAACATGACGAGGTCTTTGAGGGTCTTTTGACTCAAATACATTTTTCTTTAAAATATGTAAAATGCCCAAATGGGTCTTCCATACATGACAATGACTCTTTTGACTTGTAGACTCAATGACAAGCCCTAGAAGCTTTCAATGGGAGCTTAACCTAAAAATAAATTTCCCTTTAGCATGAAACCCATGCCTCAAGAATAACAATAATCCATTTATTTTTCACTTTTCATTAAATACATAAAATCATGATTACATGTCATTGTGAAGTCTGAACCTAGTTACATATTTCAATCACGTTTTTTCATGTATTTCTCATTTTTCTTGTAGCAAGGTCCATCGAAAGTATGCAACATGGGTACTCCTTGGATGAGGAATTAAATTCTGTATCCAATGAGTGTTCCTGCTCAAAATTCGAGTAAAATTGTAAAGAGATAAGTTGAAAACACTGGTTGAAAAAGTAGTTTTTTTGTTATTATTATTATTTTTAATCTTTTTACTTTTTTATTCGAAAAAGGTGAATCATCCCCCATGGTTGCCATCATCATCTTGAATCCTATTGGTTCTTATAAAGTCGATTTTGGTTGTACATTTTTGTTTAGAGGCCTATTTTAGCCCTCAAAATTTCTCTAATGAATCTGATTTAATTAACCAATTTTTCTAAGTTAGATTTAGGAAAATATTTAATAATTGGCTAATTAATCTAATTAAGGCATTTTCATTGGACACTTTTCTTGGGTCTTGGAGATAATTATCCTCTTGTGTTCCTTAGCCTCGTAGACACCAATAGAGACTAGAACACCTGTCCAAGCTACTCAAAAACTAACATGAGCTTCTTGTAGCAGATCTTTGATATTCTCAACAGACTTTGATTATGTATGCTTGTCTATATACTTGGGAGCTGACCTAGATAAGAAGTTTGAATCTAGCATTGGCCTTGAAGAAGTTTGGAACAATGTGTGGTGCATGTCTTGACACTTACAAGAGCCTTAAAGAAGAAACCTTGAAGCAGTTGTGAAGCTCCCTTTTGTTAGTGACAAATCATCCTAAAGTGAGTGAAAGCGTTTCTAAGGTTACAATGGTAACCTTGCCAAGTTTCTATTGAAGTTTCACTCTATGAAGGCTTTACACCATAGGTGAGACTTTGATTGGTAATAGTGGTGAAGACTTTACATCATAGGTGAGACTTTTAGTAGTAATAGCAGGGAGCTGCCAAATAATTTGAAGATGACAACACTAAGTAAAAACTTAGTACTAAAATGATAAATATGTTGAGTGGGTATGGAGTACTCCAATTTATAGATGGATTAATACTTCATTTACCAAATACAGTAGCATTGTGAAACCAGACACGATATGAAAAACCATTAGTCTTAAGATCAAAACAAAAGGTCAAAATGATGGCACCCTTGAACATTTAAGAGAGAGAGGTAAGAATGCATTATCTTTTAAAAAGTCTTACTTCCCAAAGAAAAGAATTCAAAGTAAGAAAATTTGAATGTGGATATTTTTGAGGATCTTAGTTGGATAAGGATGCAATATTCGATGAAAAGTAAATCCCATGATTATGTATTGAGAAAAGAAGTGCAATCAAAGACTAGCTAATGCCTAACAACCTTTTAGGAGAATCTAGTCTTATTGGGACAGTAAGTCTCCAAAAAGTGGTAAAGTGTTAATTTTAGGTATGTTCTATGCTAATAGCAAATTTACTTCAACTTTCCATATTAGCTCAATATCAATTCCAGATTAGCAATCACGTTTAGCGTGATAGTAAAATGCAGATAGAACATAAACATAAATCGCAGAGGACAAGCCAAGACAATAGGACACAAGATGTGGCACCAGCCAAGGACAAACCCTGATGTGGGGAAACCCTTGATCAATTATTCTTATGTTCTTCAATAGTTCAGCAGAGAGAGAGAGATAGTACATATACATCAGAAGTCAACATTTTTGACTTATCAAAATAAGGGCAGCAATCTTTTCTATGAAGATAACACATGAGGCAGCTGATCTGAACTCTGGTGAAGACATACTGCTTCAACTGATCCTACAAGGCGACTCCATCACCATGCTGCACCCATCACTTTGTTGCACCTCATCATCATGCTGCACCTGACACTGTGCTGAAACCAATCATTGAGCTGCTCTCATCACTATGCTGCTCCCATCACTGCGCAGTACCTTATCATCTTGTTGTACCCATCATCAACAAGCTGCTGCAATGCATCGTGTTGCTGCTGTACATCCATGCCCATCATCACCATGCTGTACCATTGTGCTGTATCATACTTGTGCTGCACCACACTGCACCCATCCTTACTGCCACCTATATGCTGCACCACTATCATAGTACACTAATCATTGTTGCAACTAAACATGTTGTCTCTAACACCATGCTGCATCCAACATACACTCATCCATGCTTGCTGTAATATATTATCATTATGCTGCACATACAGCATCCAATATGCTGCAACCATTTACACGTATCAGCCTTAGCTGCTTGCTATGGCTTGCAGCCTAGCAGAGCAGCTAGGCTATGGTGGTTTAGGCTTCTTTCATATTCAGGCAGCAGAGAGCTTGTCTAGGAAAACAACCAACAATTGCTTATGACAGTCCTCCTTAACTGCCTCTAACAGTCCTTCTAACATTCCTCCTTGACTGCGGATAGAGGCCTCAAATGACTGCGTACTAGTGCACATATGCTGCTGATTGGAGCCATCTTGAGCTGCCTATAGTACCCTTCTAAACTGCAGCTTAGTTCCCTCCATGGACTGTGTATTGACTGTGTCTAGGGCACCAACGTGACACATAAGACTGCGGTTAGGGCTTGCTGAAAAGCCTCCCCTTGCTGCATTCAAACCCTTAATGAATGCGGCCTAGGACAGCGTATTGGGGCTGAGGTAAGTGTCCCTTCTTGCTGCGGAATAAGGCCAGCATTTAGAGTGCTACACAGAACTGCGGCTAGGTCTTTTTTAGATCAGCGTGTAGACCTCTCCTCAGGACATCGAATAAGACACTTCCTTAAGTGCTACGGCTAGGAGACTGTGTTATCATCTCCATAGGGTCATCCGTGACAACGATAGGTTGCAGCGTAGATTCTTTTAGGACAGTTTAGGTCTCTCTGTGTTTAGAGCATGACAACATTAGAACCCTTGTTTCATGACTGCGTTTAGGTGGCATCTTCATTAGGGAGCGTTAGGGCTTTATTTCCAGGCCAGCGTTAGGAGCTAGGGCATCTTCTTTAAGGCTGCGTAGATCCTCCTTACCCATGACAGCAACTATGTCTAGGGCATCTCTTCTTAGGTCAGCATATAGTCTTAGGATCTCTCCTCCCACCAAAACCCAAAGACAAGTGGAGAGGAAGAGATCACAAGAAGAGTGTGTGTCCAAATGACTAGCAAGCCACTTCTTTTTATACTAAAACATTGAGCACAAGTGGGGGCAATTTGGTTGCTGGCCGACATTGACGAATTGTTCCATAACACAAATAAATTCATATCTCCATAAATACATGTCAGAATCGTATGATTTCTAAATCAATCCTACACCTCTCGATGAGAGGAATCCAAGAAAAATATCAGCTACCATGAATAAGTAGACCCACATGGAGTTTGGCCCTAGTTGCCAATTTTAACATAAAGACATGACAATACCGATTGAGAGATTTGCTGCGAAGACAGAATTAGCATTACACATCTTTAATATGATAGAGGATATCCTATCAAAATTATTTATGTAAGAATTTTAGTTGACCAATGTGGAAAAGTATGACACATTAATGACATAGCACCCTATAATGCAATTGACCCCAAAGCCTCACTAGTTGAAAATCAAGAGTACCAGGCTGATCTAGATAAGGATAATCAACCACTATAAATACGATAAAGGTAGGCCTCATATGATTCATTTTCATAGGACTTATTCTTCTTCTTCTTTACATTTTGGATTTCTTGAGAATAATAACTACTTCTATGTTGTATAATGATGCTTTTTTATTGCAATTTGGGCCATTTGGCATCGCAAACAAGATTGCACTTCAGGAGAGAGGAGGCACCTCCCTTATGGAGTATATACGTCCATACTATTAAAGAGAGAGGAACCACCTTGCTACTTTAGCTATCTTATAAAGGTGCTATTTCATCTATGGGCCTTTAATTTTAAGTTTTAACACAAAACAAATTGTTTGTATTTGTTGTTAACCTTCATAAGAAGGGATTTTTTTTGCATAGATGCATCATCATGCACCTTAGTTCTAGCCTTAGAATTGGTAATCGTAGGTTACATTGGTCATCATGCCAATTGGTTCACATGTCTTACATAAGGAGAGCTCACCATGACAACCCTCAAATGAATTGTGTTCTAGAGACCGTATCGGCCTTCTAATCCATTTTGGCCCTTCTAAGTCTTGTTGAGTTTCCTAGGCCATCCCATAGTTTGTCATATTGTATGAACCAATGATAGATATGACAAGGCAGTAAAATCACATTTTAGTGAGTCAAGTCCATGTGAGAATTTTCTCTGTATGAATTACAATGAATGTAGCATGTGGATTTCAACTTCAAGAGAGGTTTGTTAATAGCGATACTCTATCCCTTCATTCATGGTAGCCATTGTCATGGCTGAGTAGCCAGTCACCTCCATAGTCTGAGTAAGATGCATTGAATTGCATTCTAACGTCTCTTTTTCTATATATATGCATTTAAAGTTTTGTTTTAGGGAGAAGGGAGTCTGGTATGTAAATTTCCCTTCAGCTAACTAGACAATATGAGCATTTGAGATGCATCTTGAAGTACTCTGATGCATATCACTAAAAGATGTGTGTTGTATTGTGATCATTATTTTGTTTTTACAGTAGAAGAATACAGGGGTGACACAAAAGAAAAATGTCAATTAGTATCCCTGATTTAACTCTGCATGGGTGACTACATTGTGCTTTACTTTCAATCATTTTTCTTATTGGCCGGGAGATTTGTTCTAACTTTTAATTTTATTTTAAACTAGAGGTTGTACGACAGACTTGAATAACAAAAATCTTTCTTTCTGGTTGGCAGTTTTGTTTTCAACTCCTAGTGTTGAATGTTAGCCTATTTATGAATTTCTTTAGATGGGAATATCTGTGCAAAACAACCATATGGAAGCTATTACAATTTCTTCAGAGAGATTTGTATGTAAAAATGTACAACTGACAATTAAACGGATCATCAATTCTGCAGTGTGAATGGATTTCGTGGACTAGTTGAAAGATATTTGGAGGTTGAAGTAACCGGTTTCGGGCGTGATGGACTTCCAATAAAAGTAAATGCTACTGGTTGGAAGGCAAGGATATTGCAGCATGAATGTGATCATCTTGCTGGTCTGCTTTATGTTGACAAACTGATCCCTAGAACATTCAGAACGGTGGAGAACTTTAGATTGCCTCTTGCAAGTGGTTGTCCCAAGCCAGGCGTCGATTAAGTTCATTTGAAAATTTATTCCTACCCAGTACTACCAATTGCTCATTTTGATTTTGGATAATTTTCTTTCCCTTCTGAAACAGATGCTTTCACTAGCGTTGAAAAAAATTAGTAGATGGTAAATAATTTTTTTAGAATTTTTACCATGAAGCAATTCATAGAGGGAAAAAATAGTAAGGTTTTAAACATTCCTCATACAGGTAGGCCTTTCTCAGATTCCATGATGCCACAAAGCTGATTTCTCAATCAGTCAAATTATTAGATTACATGTGCAAGGCACAAATTTTTCAAATGTCCATACTCATGCAGCCCATAGATTCCCAGTGAAGCTCATTTGAACAGTTTACTAAAAAAAATCTAATTGCCATTCTTAACTCTAGATTTCGAAAATATTGAAGATTGAAAAAGACTATAGCTACAAGACAGAGGGCAAAAAAGAAGAGGAGATGTACAGACACATGTACAATAGAGAGAAATTGAGAGGAGATGTACACAATAACTATGGAATACTGTCTTATTGATCACAATATACATATACGTATACAAGGATAGTTGAAATAGTCAACTTCCATTAAATATCTACCACCACATTTTTTTCGAAGGAAAAAAATTCATTATAATCATAATTAAATTGTACATGTTACTGTCACATTAGGACTGGACATAACTAGTAAATCTGTCATTGACTCATTTACTGACCTTAGATTCACCTTCTTACAAAATCTGGACTTCCCTTTTACTGAATAAACTAAAAAACAAATCTACTACTGCTTGTACTGACATAATGGATACATGACTATCATTAAACCAGATGGGACCTGACCCTACAATGGGTATTAATACATTAGATTAATAGAAAAGCAACTGAATTTAAACATTGCCAAATAGGTTAAACAAGCTAAAATGGAACTACATAGCTTCAGATTCTTGCCCAGCCCTGAATTCATAAAGGCCAAAGGGGGCCGAGGGCACCTACCTGGCTACCACCACATTTATCTACAAACACAATCAAAATAAATCTGTCCACTGAAAAATACCACCAGTGGGTTGGAGGTACAATTGTCCATTTTCAACACTATATCACTAACATCCAACTAGTGAGGACTCCATAACAAATACACATGCAAATAATTATGAAACTACCAATCCATCTAACCACCGGTAGTATTGCTCAACACTAACAACATTATTGAACTGCATGCACCTCCTCCTCTAGTCTGGACCCCCATATATGCTCTCCAATAGGTTTTCCATCTCTTCCACTAGTGGAAGCAAAGATTTACAATTTGTCCACCAGGGAAAAACACACCTAAGCTAACCCTTCAAGCACCCAAATGGTTCTTGATACTTGGAGTAGAGTTTAGTCAACTTTCCAAATATGCATTGCCTCTTCCTCTCACCTTTTCATTTTTTGCTATTCATGCAATAGAGAATCAAACAATTGCAATTTGCAACACATTTCAAATAAAAATCATTTCACTTAAACTCTAATAGAACAAGTACCACTCAGTTATAGGAGTCCTATAGATAATTGTTAATTTTAGGTATGTTCTATGCTTAGAGCAATTTATTTCAATTTTCACAGTTAGCTCTATATCTTTTCCAGATTAGCAATCACATCAACATTAAAGTAAACTACAAATAGAACATAAACATAAATCGCAGAAGACAAGCCAAGACAAGAGGACACAAGATGTGGCGCTAGCCAGGGACAAACCCCAATATGGGGAAACCCTTGATCAATTCTTCGTAAATGTTCTTCAATAGTTCAACAGAGAGAGAAAGATAGTACGTTTACAACAGAAGTCAACACTTTGACTTATCTAGATGAGAGCATAGATCATCTCTAAGAAGATGATACATGAGATCAGTTGAAGACACGCTGCTTCAACTAATTCTCCAAGGTGACTCCTTCACCTATCGTTGTGATGCATTTCGTCATCATGCTGCACCTCACCATGCTGCACCATGTTGCACCCATCATCACTATGCTGCATCTCATCACGCTTCATTAATCATGATTGTACCCATCACTGTATTGCATTATGTGCCATTGCTGCACCATGTTGCCATTCTGACCTATGTGTTGGCTGCACCTTGCTTGCTTGTTGTCCTTAGCATGCTGCTTGTTGCATGCTAGTTGTCCCTCGCATGCTTGCTGTAACATTGCATGCTTGGTGTATTTGCTGCTAAGTACCATACCACTGTCCCAATGTTAGTTAGCTGTCCCTTGCATGTTGCTCTCCTTCGGAGACAGATGCTCTGGTTGTTTCGGCAGTTCTCGCAGTTCCGATTGTTCTCGGTAGTTTCGATAGTTCCGGTTGTTCCCGACAGTTCCGACAGTCTTGACAGTTCTGGCTTTTCCGGTAGTTCCAGCTTTTCCGACAGTTCCAACAGTTCCGACTTTTTCGTCATTTCCGGCTTTTTCGACTTTTCCGACAGTTCTGACTTTTTTGACTTTCTCAGCTTTTCTGGCAGTTTCGTCTTTTCCGGCAGTTCCGGCTTTTCTGGCAGTTCTGGCTTTTTCGGCAGTTCTGGATTTTCCGACTTTTCTGGCAGTTCTGGTTGTTCCAGCTTTTCCGACAGTTCCAGCTTTTCTGGCAGTTCCAGCTTTCTGTCATTTCTGGCTTCGGCTTTTTCGACAGTTCCAGCTTTTTCGACTTTTCCAACTTTTTCGATAGTTTTGGCTTTTTTGGCTTTTCTGGTATTTTCAGCTTTTCTGGCTTTTCTGGTAGTTCCAACTTTTTTGGCTTTTTCGACTTTTCCGACAGTTTCGGCTTTTCTGCCCTCTGGATTAGGGCAACATTATTCCTTATGATTTCTCCTCCTACTAAAACCCAAAGGCAAGTAGAGAGAGGAAGAGATCCTAAGTGTGTTGAAATGATTTGAAGGCCACCTCAATTTATACTAAAATGTTGAGCACATGTGGGGTTTATTTGGTTGCTGGCCGACCTTGACGAATTGTCTTATAACGCAAATAAATTCATAAATCCATGAATACTTATCGGAATCGGATGATCTTTAGATCAATCCTACACCTCTGGATGAGAGGAATCCAAGAAAAATATCAACTGCCATAAATAAGATGACCCACATGGATTTTGGCCCTAGTTGCCAATTTTAACACTCCTTCTCAACTAGGGAGAACTCCATCTGTTGATCCATATGTCCGATTGTACTATATCTGCCATAAGTGCCCTGCATTGCTCTGCTCTGCTCTGATCTACTGAGCTCTACTCTGCTCTGTTGAACCATGACGAATAAGAATTGATTGAGAATGTCTCATACCATTCTCTATTGACTCGAAGTCAGTTTCATCTGAAGAGAGTGTGTCACATCACTCTTATTGAGTCGAAGTCAGTTTTATTGATCCCAGATCAATATCACAAGAGAGTATCTCAAACCACTCATACTGATCCCAGATCAGTTTCATTGATCCCAGATCAATGTCACAAGAGAGTGTCTCAAACCACTCACACTGATCCCATATCAGTTTCATTGATCCCAGATCAATGTCACAATAGAGTGTCTCAAACCACTCATACTGATCCCAGATCAGTTTCATTGGTCCCAAATCAATGTCACAAGAGAGTGTCTCAAACCACTCATACTGATCCCAGATCAGTTTCATTGATCCCAGATCAATGGAGGTCATCCTAGCATAGGGAGTCTGGTAGATACAACAATGCGTCCATCGATAGTACTACTATGGTCCCTATCCTCATTTCCCTGCTCATTTATCAGATGAGAGGTACTTCCCATGAGTCCCAAACTGCATGGGTAGGATGCCTCGACTGGAGAACTAATCATCCTGTCCACAGTAGAACGAATCATCCTATTGGTGGATGCCACAGAGAACCAATCATCGTGGCCCACAAGAGAACTAATCATCCTGTTCCACAGTCACCACGGAGAACAAATCATCCTGGCCCACAGGAGAACTAATCATCCTGTTCCATAGTCGCCATGGAGAACAAATCATCCTGGCCCATAGGAGAACTAATCATCCTGTTCCACAGTTGCCACAGGAGAACTAATCATCTTGGCCCACATGAGAACTAATCATCCTGTTCCACAGTTGCCACGGGAGAACTAATCATTCTGGCCCACAGAAGAACTAATCATCCTGTTCATAGTGCACCACTAGGGGAGGGTGAGTCTTTCTACGGTCATATGTTGCTCTAGTAAGTACCCCAAGCCCCCTAGAGCTCCCAGAGCTCAATGCATGCAACATGCAGGACCCTTATAAAAAGGTCTCTCAACGACTCCAAGTCGTTCGGCAAAGTCATAGATTTGACCTTTCCCCGTGGCTTTGACAAAATGTCTGTGACCTATACATCAGTGTCAATGCGATGGAGCCTCCTCGCTCATCAACTTACCATATCGCAGATAAGGCAGTATTTGATGTCTATTTGCTAGAGCAATCATTGAATACGAGATTCCTCAATAATCGAATCCTCCCTCTAGTTGTCACAAAGAATCACAATGGTATTCATAATGTGTACAAACAACTCACTTAAGAGCTTCTGCAACCATGCTTATAGCAACCGACTTCTGCTTCCTGCTCATCCATGATATCGAAGCAAAATCCAAAGAGAACCAACACTGAGAAGTGCTCTAGTGATCCTCTACATTGCCTGCCCAGTTAGCATTCGAATAATCATGCAGTTTCATATTTCTGACAGTGTATCTCAATCCATGAGAGATTGTGCCCCGAAGATATCTCAAAAGATTCTTGGCACCAATCCTGTGAGGCTCAACCAAATATGAGCTTACCATGCTAACTAAAAAACATATGTTTGGATGGAAGTTCACCAAGAACATCAACGCGAATGAGTTTATGAAACTCAGAGGCATTTCCCAAATCTGGTCTAACATCACTACCATATAGCTCTCGAAAGTTAAGATCCTTGAGGTAGTCACAGGCTTGCAGTTTATCATTCCACATTCGGAATCCAACTCCCTCTTACTTCTACAAATGAGAGGGTATGCACATGTCAGAAATAGGTTGTCCTCATAAGGTGCCGGTATGAGAGGTCTATCATCCACAACCTTCGGGTAATGGTTTGGATCGATTTCACTCCTAGTGAATCTCAGCTTCATCAGACAGCGATAAATCCTCTCAAACTATGCCCGGAGTGTTTTTCTTCAAGCCATAGAGGGCTTTCTTCCACCTGTATACATGAGATTCCCGATCATGAATCTCAAACTCCTCAGGTTGTTCCAAACCTATGGACCTGCTGCTGCATGAGGGGAATGGTCCCCTTATAAGATTTTCCTTCGATACATCTTAGACATGTACCTTCATGCTCTACTTGAATTCAAACATGCCTATCACCATTTGACTCACATCAGGTAGGGTCCTATAGGTAGACCTCTGGTGTTATAGATGCGATATGTCAATTGACATGATCCCGAATGGACCATCCTGCAACTTGATACAAATTTCCAACCCTGAACCCATGAGAAAAAGCATCTTTGAAAATTATATTTTTTAACACGTACCTTTCCATCGATGAATGCCATCCTGAAACCTTTGAATTCCATTTCTGAGATGAACACTAGGTTCTTCTTGCGATCAGGTACATAAAAGAGATTCTGTAAATGAATCGAGTTACCCTTATTCAATTGAGAGTTAACATTCCCTACACCCTTTCCGGGATAGTGGCATTGGCTCCAAGTATAATCCCATGATTGTTTCCATCTCTACCAAATTAGAGAGTGCACCCATCTATCCGATGAAGTGCCTTGAAGCACAACAATCTATAAGCCAGATTCCCAAATAATCTGAAGGAGAGGGCCAATACAAGATAATGTTTCTTTATCTTATCAGAAAGAACATTTGATTCTTCATACCTGGGGTTCCTTGCTTTCTATGAAGAGTCGACCATTTCCTTGATGACCTGCAGTACATGTCATTCCTTTGATCATCAAAGATGTCCCTGGAATGATTGTTATCATCATCAAGTGATGTGTCCCTGCCATTCGGACACTCCTTCACATAATAGCTGAACTAGTTATTTGCCTTTCCTTCCACCCTGAGATCTGGTCTTCGAATGAAGTGATCTTTAGGTAGGCCATATTTCGCTACACCATTTTGATAATATTCTCTGCTTCGAATTCACCCTTGGTGAATTTGAAGAGGGATGAGGAATCCACTGATCCTTTTGTCCTTTCCCAACTGTCTTTGGTGATTGCTCTTTCACTCTTGCTTGGGCATTGTCTTTACCTCAGCTCCAATACCATTTTAATTTTAGGTATGTTCTATGCTTAGAGAAATTTATTTCAATTTTCACAGTTAGCTCCATATCTTTTCCAAATTAGCAATCACATCAGCATTAAAGTAAATTGCAGATAGAACATAAACATAAATCGCAGAAGACAAGCCAGGACAAGAGGACACATGATGTGGCGTAGCCAGAGACGAACCCCAATAAGGGGAAACCCTTGATCAATTCTTCTTATATGTTCTTCAATAGTTTAGCAGAGAGAGAGAAAGATAGTATGTTTACAACAGAAGTCAACACTTTGACTTATCTAGATAAGAGCATAGATCATCTCTAAGAAGATGATACATGAGATCAGTTGAAAACATGTTGCTTCGACTAATTCTCCAAGGTGACTCCTTCACCTATCGTTGTGCTGCATTTCGTCATCATGCTGCACCTCACCGCGCTGCACCATGTTGCACCTATCATCACTATGCTGCATCTCATCACACTTCATTAATCATGATTGTACCCATCACTGTACTACATAATGTGCCATTGTTGCACCATGTTGCCATCCTAACCTATGTGTTGGCTGCACCTTGCTTGTTTGTTGTCCCTTGTTTGCTTGTTCTCCCTAGCATGCTTGTTGTCCTTAGCATGCTTGTTGTTGCATGTTAGTTGTCCCTTGCATGCTAGCTGTAACATTGCATGCTTGGTATATTCGCCGCTAAGTACCATACAATTGTCCCAATGTTAGTTAGTTGTCCCTTGCATGCTGCTCTCCTTCGGAGACAGATGCTCTGGCTATTTCGACAGTTCTCACAGTTCCGGCTGTTCCCGATAGTTCTGACAGTTTCGGTTGTTCCCGATAGTTCTGGCAGTCTCGGCAGTTCCGGCTTTTCTAGCAGTTCCGACAGTTCTGGCTTTTCTGACTTTTCCGTCATTTCCGGCGGAGTCATGTAATGAGGCGGAGGAATTGCCTGGACAACTAAAAGTAGTTGGAATCTATAGAATTTTTTTTCAAAATTTTTTGTAGAGGCAATGTTTGAATAGTGTTTTTGATAGTTAAAATGGATTCAGTAGCATCAAAAACGTCTAAGACACCTAAAATTTTGAAGTTTAATAACTATAACTTGGATTTACAAAAATCTTTGCCGGATTTTCTCTAAATATAACCGGAATTTCCATAACTTTCCAGGCAACTCCTTCGCCTCGTTAGACTACGCGATTTCCAGTTTTTCCGGCAGTTCCGACTTTTTTGACTTTTCCGGCTTTTCCGTTAGTTTTGTCTTTTTCGGCAATTCCAGCTTTTCCGACAGTTCTGGCTTTTCTGGCAGTTCTGGCTTTTCTGACTTTTCTGGCAGTTCTGGCTTTTCCGACATTTCTGGCTTTTCCGGCAGTTTCTGCCTTTTCGGCAATTCCGACTTTTTTCGGCTTTTTCGACTTTTTCAGCAGTTTCAACTTTTCTAGCTTTTCCGGCAATTCCGACTTTCTGTCATTTCCAGCTTTTCCGACAGTTCCAATGTTTCCGGATTTTCTGGCAGTTCTAACTTTTCCGGCAGTTCCGAATTTTCCGGGTTTTCTGGCAATTCCGACGTTTTGACATTTCCGACTTTTCCGGTAGTCCTGGCTTTTTCGGCTTTCCCTGCAGTTTCGACTTTTTTGCCCTCTAGATCAGGGCAATGTTATTCCTTATGATCTCTCCTCCTAATAAAACCCAAAGACAAGTAGAGAGAGGAAGATATCCCAAGTGTGTTGAAATGACTTGAAGGCCACTTCTATTTATACTAAAATGTTGAGCACATGTGGGGTTTATTTGGTCGCTGGCCGACCTTGACAAATTGTCTTATAACACAAATAAATTCATAACTCCATGAATACTTATCGGAATCGAATGATCTTTAGATCAATCCTACACCTCTCGATGAGAGGGATCCAAGAAAAATATTAGTTGCCATAAATAAGATGACCCACATGGATTTTGGCCCTAGTTGGCAATTTTAACAATAATGTAATAATTGCTTTAATAAATTAGCTATTAAGAAAGTTTGGTGGCACAACTTTATGAGAGAGTGAAATGAAAGGAATCAACCCCATTGTATCAAATGACTAGATGATCTTAGAAGTATATATTACCTTCTGGATCTGCACACAAGTCCAATCTTCCCAGTACAGACCTTAGTGTAACTCTTGGAAGTTTTACCCATTGTCACCTCAATAGAACCTCCATTCACTTTAGACGACCTATCCTCAAGCATAAGGGGGGTTTACCTAGATCAAATCACTAATCTATGGATTAGCATGGGTCTAAAAATCATATTAGTGATTTGCATATTTAACAATCTTATTTAAATAAAGGGTGAGAAGACAAGAGAGAGTGCTTTGTCCTTTGGGAAAATGGATGACAAATGGACAGAGCATACTGGATCAAGTTTGTAGTACAAAGGAGAAATCAACACCCTTATTATCAAGCATTTGCCCAAAAAATTGAATTTGAAATGATAATTTAGGAGTTGCTCTTTCTTGGTGTCATCCACCCTAATACTAGTCCTTATTCATCCCCGATTATTTTGGTACTCAAAAAATAAGTCACTCGGAATATGTGTTCTAACTTTCACTCTCTCAACAAAATAACCCTTCAAGGATAAGCTCCCCAATCTAGTCACTACCAATCTTTTGGATGAGCTCAAAGGAACTCAATTCTTTACGAAACTTGGTATCTTTTCTAGCTATCACCACATTCATATTTCCAAAACCACATTTCTCACTAATGAAGGCCATTATGAGTTCTTGGTAACACCCATTGCCATTTACAATGCACTTTCCACCTTCTAAAGTCTCATGAACCACATGTTTCAACCCTTCCAACAAAATTTTGTCCTTGTCCTTTTTTATGACATCTTGATATACAATAAAACTTGACATTCCCATGTCACCCATGTGGATAAAGTCTTACAACTTCCTTCTCATCATCAAGTCTTTTACAAGAGGTGCAAATGTGCGTTTTATGTCTTTGAGGTAGAATATTTGGGTCATATTGTTAATAGTGATGGTGTATGAGTGGACCATGAAGGATTGGTACTACAAAAAGTTTGTCAAGAACTATGGCAATATTGTTTCTCCTTTTATAGCCTTGAAACAATTGTTTTCAGTTGGAATATAGTCACAAATTAGGTCTTCCAAGATTTTAAAAATGTTATGTGTGCAACCGTAGTAATTGCTATTGGGCAATGTAATTATGAGCTAAATTACTTAGCATTAAGTTATCAATTTAAGTTCATATACTTGTGAAGCACACTTGCACAATATATGCTAAGAAATTGACTTTCAATTTTTAAAGGAAATATAACATATTTAAAGAAATTGCAAGACTAAAATATAATCCTAATCATGAAATGGTATCTAAAATGAGCACACACTTTCTTATTTTATGAAAGCATAATTAGAAATTGTTCTAGTGTTGACGATGCTGGAAATCTGTCAACCAAAGGGGTCTTCCTGATGAAAAGTCCCAATTAGACTTCGCACCATTTGGTGTGGGAGCCCTTCCGGAAGTAAGGCCTAACTGCCATATATTCTTATAGATTTCCCTTGGCTACAAATTTCAACACAAGTGAGCAATGTACATGTGCTTTCGTATTAGCAAGTGAAGTGCCTTGTTGAATGTTCAACTATGGAATTTATCATGGTTCTTCTATTGAAAAGGGGAGAAAAGTGAGCTTTTGAAAGACAAGTAATAGTACTAATCTAATAAAGACACATGAGCATGTACATATGAATGAATCATTGGAAAACTAGCGAAATGGTTCACATAGAAGCAATGATTGTTAAAACACACACAAAACACTTTCAACAAGATAAGTACTAAAGCCATCAAATTAGTTCAATTTCCTTAGTACAGATGAAAACAACATACATTGTAAACATTCAAGGAATAGTCTTACAATATTTATGACATACGCATGAAAGTGTGTTGGCTCAATAAGCTTCGTAATTAATCAAAATTTCCAAGATACATCAGTACATAGAACACCGCTAGCCCCAATAATAGACCATTAGAGCATCCACTTGCTCCTCCAAAAGAACTTTCTTTCTTTCTTATGCCTGGTAGGAGGAGCCAAGGTGAAAAGTCATTTACATAAGCAATGAGGGTGTATATATAACAAATGGGGTGATCATTCACCTCCCTTGTGACTCTTGAGCTACACTCATGACTATTTGAATTCTCTATAGCCTTTCAACTCCTACATGACTTTTCACATTCTATACATGTCTCTTGGACGTCCATTTCTCCAATAATGAATTTACATAATCCACAAATGATGTGGCAAATGATGACTCGTGACAAGACATGAAACGACACTGATGACATGGATTGCATGATGATGTGGCAGTATCAAGTCATTCTTTGTTGCTGCTTTATTTGTGTCTCCTAAAAGATGGAACATCTTCTTCCTCCTCCTCCATAAGGCTTGAGGGGTTGAAGGGGTTAGGCCAGAGGCTTGAGCCTTAAGCTTGCTTACTACGTAGTTGAGGGGCTAAAGGGGTTAGGCCTGAGGCTTGAGCCTTGAGATTTCTTACTGCGTGGTTTTGGAGGGATAGAGGCCAAGGGATTACACAACTACGTAGTTCATGGGCTCAAGGTTGAGGCTTGATGCTTGAGACTGTGTAGTGTATAGAGGAGACTGGTTGAAGGCAAGGATTGCGCAGTTCTGGAGCTCAATGTTCTGCACTGAGCACTATCATTGCATAGTGCGTAGTTCTAGAAGGTAAGGACTGCACATTGTGTAGTGCCAAGAGGTAAGGTTGAAGATTGAGGACTGAGACTGTGCAATTCAAAAACGCTGAGTGAGGCCAAGTTGCTCGGGCAAGAACTTTTCAAGATTTGGCTAAGTGTGGGATCAGTGAGATCAAAGTGAACAATGATAAAAATTAAGTATGATCACACACTTAAAACAGTTGATGATGCAACATTGATCACTCAAAACACATGAATAACATAATACCCCAATGCGACGACAATGCGACAACTTTCTCCAAGTGCGACACTAAAGGTACATTTTGTGATGGCGATGACGACACTTGTGCGACAATGCTTGAAACTTTAGTAATGAGTGTGATACATGTCTACATGATAAGAATGACTCATTAGCACCAAGGTTACCCCTTGAAACAAACCAAAACTACATTTGTGCGATGTGTGATGCCTATCATGCCAAAAGACGACATTTGCGATAGTAAGATGAAAAGTGCAAATGACACTTGCAAAATGCGAACGACATTGAAAGCGACACATGCCAAAACAAAGACAACATGAAAATGACACTTATTCCAGTGAAAAAAAGTAAAAGCGACGGTTGTAAACATGAAAGTGACACTTATGAAAGAGAAGGTGTGAAGAGTGATAGTTGGGAAAACTCACTGAAATAAAAGAACAATCACAACTAAAAGTGAGAGATTGTCGATGAATGTGTGCATTGACTGTCGACATAGGTTGAACATCGCACAGGCACTATCTTGATGGACTTGTGTGACATTTGTTCAAGCTTGCATAAAAGAGCGCACCCATGAACTTGTTGTAGACTGAACATGTGTGCGTAGGTGCCTTTAACACTTATCGATCAAACATAAAGTGACTATGGAATGGATGATCACAAGATCCACGGTAGGCTCCAAAATTCAAGTATAGACCAAATTTTGGAGGGTGTTTGTCGCAACGACAACAATTGGCAATGCATTGGTAGAACTCTAGCTTCTTTGCCTTGGTCTAATATGTTGTGCAAGTCCTAGTTTTTTAGGAAGTATTGATTCATCGTACATATTACTCTGGCTTCCCCACTTAACCCGGTTATAGATATAGTCCCCTTCATCTTTTTCTCAATTGAACACAATCATAAAGGAAACGATATCACAATGTTTTGAATTAGGAGAAGGGTAATGTTATTCACGAGCTTTAGATTTTCAAAGTATAATTTTTCATCTCCAGTCTTGCTTCGCTGCAAGCAAGCCTAAACAATACCTCACTGGAGTCACTTCAGGGACACAAACATTTCTCCGCTTCTAGCGAGTCTAGACAATACCTCGACGGAGTTGCTTGCTTCACCTCTTAGTGCAGGAAGCCTTTCTCTTCTTTCACCCTTTATTTATTTATTTATATAGGATTGTGCATCGACACTTATTCATTTCATGGGGTGGAACATGGATCTTGACTTATTGAGAGCAGAAGAGGTTTCTCCTTCAAAGAAGCATATATAAAACCTCTGATATTGGTTTGATCATTTATATTTTCCCCTTGTCCTTCTCTACTTGGTTGGATCAATGTGGAAAACACCGAAACATAAATAACTGAACATAGAAACGAGGCTCCTAAAATGAATATAGGTATCATGGTTTCACACAAGGCTATGCTTGCACAAGGATCATATTTTCCATCAAAACATCATCTCCCAAAAGGTATGAACCAAGACGAAGAAGGACTAAAGGTTAGCCAAATGTTGCAGTGTCACAGGCCCCTCTTCTATTTTGCCACATTGTCTTTCAAGCTGAAGGGAACATCCTTCATACGAAATCTTATTAAACAAAACGAAAGAAGGGACAAGACACAAGAAGGAAAAAAAAATCAAAAGGACAAAGAAAATGGAGGCTAACTGAAAACAAAATGCAAGACAAAATTAAGAAAAGACAAGAAAGAGAATAGAGAGTAAGTGTATTATGAGTGTGCAAGGGAAGACTAATATGCAACTAGATCTTCTCCTAACCTAACTAGCGGGAAGGTCAAGGTCAAGTGTAATGAAATTTACAATGTAACCACCGTAACTGCTACCGACCTGAATGCACAAAGATACAAGCGATTAAAACATATATAAAACAGCATGCAATAGAAAAGATAAGCGCTTGAATAATTTGCACAACAAATTGGAGGTCTTTCTTTCCAGTAGAAAAATATGTCATAGCCACTACTTCTAACCATCTCACACTCTTACCTTTTCAGTGAAGATTGTAATTAAACAAAATTTGGAAGCTTCTTGCGAATGCATCTTCATCTATAGTATTCTCCTTAACAAGCATGAGAAAAGATAAAAGATCGAAACTTGTTATTTGCGATGGAGCTTGCCAGGTAAGATTGCTCCAACCACTCAACGATTGGATTATGAGATTTGAAATAGTCCTCTTGAGAACCCTGAAATATTTGAAAAGATGAATTTTGAATTAAAAGTGCAGGATCAAGATGAGAATCTTGTGAATGAAAATGAATTTGATCGTGTTTAGAAGGCTTGTCAAGATAGTGAGGACTTGATATAACCATTAGCGAAGGCTAAAGTGCCTCAACTACTTGACAAGTACATGAATAGTGAGATAAAGCATACAGATTGATCAGTGTGAAACAATTACCATTAGATATACTGGTGAGAAGATGATAAAACAAATGACAATTAATATTATGATCATATGGACCATTTATGGCATGATATTCTTGATTAGAAGACAACAAAGATAGGTTAGTTGAATAGTTTGCAAATGTCTTGAACAAAAGAATAATCTCCCTTGCATGATAAATATAATAAACCATTTCTTTGTACCTGGTTACACACTGCACTAGCATTGTAATCATCGAAAGAAGTAAAAAGGAATGCCATTATAGCAAACATATGAAACCAATAAGGATACAATGAATGAAGAAGAATTTGATTCGTGCAATAACTCATGAATTCACTAGCACTTAAGGATTTCAGGTGTGATGAAGAAACAAATTAACCATATAACATTCACAAGAAAAACTAGGAGTTGACTATTTTGAAATGCATGTAATAAAGATGATTCCTTCAACCAAATGTAGTCTTTGGAGTGATCAACTTCACGGTTCCATGCTTCTATGAGAGATACATACTCCAAACCCAAGTTAAGTACAAGAGCCTTGCATGGAGAATAATCAATTAAAATAGAATCTTGAATCCAATCAGAAACCGAATCTTGAAAATTCGAAAGACTATATCCGAAATACAACACATCTTTCAAGAATGAATTTACATCCAGTGTAACCACAAAATGAAAGGAATTTTGAGAGAAAAACCAAATCTGACCTAATTTAGGGATCTTATTAGAGTCACGAGATCCTAATATAACCATCAACAAAAGTTGAAGTGCCTCGACTTCCTAACAAGCCCCAAAACTTTTAAGGATTGTAAAATCACATTTTGAATATTGAATCAGATCATGCATGCTCTGAGGATAGATGCTTCCACTGATTTCAATGAGACCAGTACTAACTGGATGACAGACATCTCTGTCACTGATTTGATTGAATTTTACAATTTCAACAACCAGATTACTCAAGTCAAAAGATTCTTCTGATCACAAATCTAGAGATGTATGGTCGGAATTTTTTTATGTGCAAGATGATTTGAAGTTTTGTCTTCATGCAAAACAAGAGGATGACGAGGGATGGAAAGAATACTCAATAATTCTTTTTCTGTTGGAAAAATGTAACTAGGTTCGGTCTTCATAATTGTACTTGAAGTCAAAATGTAATATATTTTTAAAAGAAAAGAAAAAAGAATTTTCATTATTATTGAATTGACTTATTAAAGCATGGTTTTCATGCTTGGGTCAAATATATAGGTCAAGCCTCCATTGTAGGTTTTAGGTTATTGTCTTAATCAATTTGTGAAGACTCCTCCATCAAGTCAAAGTCTCCTTGCTGTCAAACAAATCTTCATCAAGTCAGCCTACCAGTCGGTCTACAAGTCGGCCTAACCTTATGTGGAGACCTCTTTAAAGTACCCATGCCAACTTATTAACTATGGAGAACAACTATAAATATGAGGGCATCCCTCGCTCCACAGTTCAGTGATACACATCGCGTAAATCACAAAAGAATAAGTTCAGAGATATCTGAAGAGAAGCCCACACTTTTAGAGATGATTTCGATGATTACAGTTAGATAATTTCAGTGATTTTTCAGAGACAAATGGTTCGATGTCAATCCTAGAAGTTTAGGTCTCAGAGAGATAGTCTTGGTGCCATTACAGTGTGAATTTCGGACAAGAATCTCAGAGGAAACTTTTCTATGTCACTACAGGAGCTCGGATGGGATACATGCATACTCTCGATGCTATCACAGTTAGGTAATACAGATTGGGGTTCAATGTACCACAATTTCGGTGCAACCATACCACTGTCACGGTGTAGTCACTGTCTTGGTGTAATTACAGTGACGAGGGTTCAATATCACCATAGAGAGAAGGGTTCGGTATTCTCACAGTGAGAAGGCCTTTGTGCTCTTACAATGAGAAAGTCTTAGTGGTATTACAGTGATAAAATCTCAGTGGCATTATAGTGACAAGGTCTTGATGGAATTATAATAATGATGTCTTCGTGTAAACATAGTAACAAGAATTCAGTGATAATACAATGGCAAGTAAAAGGAAGGATGACTTGATGAAGGTAGTCTTGAGTCTAAGTTGTAAGGGTCTTGGTCGTCTCATCTTGAATCTACTAAAGGAAGAATTTTCACTGGGTTTTCCCTTAGAGTGGGGTTTTGCCCTAGCAGCGTGCCTATATCTTGTGTTCTCTTCTATTTGTTGCTTGGCATTAGTCTTGATGATAAGAAAAGATAATAAATAAGAACTAATAATAAAGATGAAAACATCACAAGGTAATGTCATAATAAGGAAAATCATTTAATTGCTACCTCTATGGATTTTCTAACATGGTATCAGAGCTATGGTCAAAGGCAGTTTAAAGAAGGGAAGTTCTGGGCTAATGAAACTAAACTATAGTGAGCATATTAAAGACACCAAGAAGGAGGAGGTTTAGATGTCTCATTAAAACAGTGAGATCATTACAAAGAATGGGATTGTAGAATTTCAGTGAATGCACAGTACAAAAAAGGAGTACTTCACTATCAATTGCAGAAAGTTTCTCGGCATATAAGTGTGGAATGACAATAAAAACAAGCGACAAAATTTCGGTTTATTACAGTGAAGAAAAATTGAATCATGAACTGAAGTTTTGTATGGATAATCATTGCTTGGGCTATATCTACAACAAGGACTGGGTTACTATCTCTATAATGATGAAGACGGGGATGACACTACAAGTATATAAATACAACTTTGTCATAAGTTATGGAATAGAACCAGAGTATGAAGTTGTGTCATCTCATCCGAAGTCTGTCCTATAGTCTTGAGGATCTGGTTAGATAAGTCCGAAGCACAAGGTACCAGAGTATTAAGATGCACTCAAAATCAGAGGTATGTAATTCACAAGGTACGTATGTGTTTAAATTTCTATTATCTTGAATGGTTGAATAAAGATAGTACTCCCTAGATATCATACAAAAAACATCATATTAAAACCTTAATGATGTTCTCTAGAGTTCACAAAAAATCTAGGATGTCAAGTAAAAGGTCCTACGAATGGTTGAGAAGATGAACATCTTATCATAGAATTCCATCCTCCATGATTATGTAAAAGATCTAACTTGAAAAATTAAATTATGTCCTTGGTATCACATGTTGTGTTTGTAAGTATGTACTATAGGGATAAAAGATGATGGCTTAGTAAAAAGAAGACACTTCAAGGAATCCTTCCAAGGTCTATTAGGGAAACATTTGCTATATTTTCAAGGTGTATGGAAGAAAGCCTCCCAAGACAAGGTTTGCCAAGGAACAAAGGTACGCCTTAAACTACAAAACATTGATTTTCTTTATAATAGATTTTTATTCATTTGATAATCTATTATCTTGTTTTGGGTGATTCATCACTCGATAAATCTACTGCGCCCCCCCTCCCCCCCCCACCATTATTCTTAAAGGACTTTATAGTACCCTAGACAGGTTCTGTAGAAAACCCTAACCTTAAGGGTATGCTAATGTTAATGTATGAAACCCTAACATTGCTTAGGATTATTGAGAACTGTTGTTTGAAGTTTTTGTTGATGATGTCATGTTTGGGGTTGTGGTATGATCATGAAACCCTAACTTGTTAGGGTTGAAATGATGTTGACTGAAATCCAAAACCTTTAAAGTTTTGGTATTTTAGGGTTTGCTTTGCTATGTTATGAAACCCTAGATATTCATGCTTTGGTTGGGTCTATAAGCAAAACCATTGTTATGTATTTAGAGTCATAGGAATGAAACCTTAGGTATGTGTTCATTTGGTTGAAACCCTAACATGTTCTAGGTCAATATATGTCCAACATATTAATGTTGCCTGCCATATGATGTGCTTATGATATGCTGATGAATTCCAAGATATATGTGTTGAGCTAAGTGTTAATGGTCATGAGTCTTAGGGTTTGAAAACAAGCCCTAGTCAAAGTTTGATGGTCTAGGATGATGTTGTTTGGAAAATCTAGGTTTAACAACTAAACCCTAGTAGTAGTTAAATTCTCTAGTATATATAACAGTTTGGAATTTATGAATCTATATAGTGATTGTTGAGAATTTGTAGATGGAAATATAGGGTTTATATCAAACCCTAGTAGATGCTAGTCATGATGTTGAATAAGCTGTGATTGGTTTTGATTGTTGAAGCTCATATATAAAATTTAGGATATGTTTGAAATCTTAGTGAGGATTCTAACATATGAATTCTGAAATTTGTTAGATTCATTGATTTGATTTGTTTCTAGGGTTTTCTATATGAAGGACCTTGTCGTTGAAAGAATATTGAAAACCTATGAATTTGATTTAGAATTTGCAACTAAACCTAGGAAAGAAGTTGAAGTATTGAAGTATAGTCTCTTGCTGATTATGTCTAAATGCTTCCGTTGTTATAAGATTTTGATATGACTAACTTCATGCTTCTATAATTTTGGTTGTACTTGCTATCTAAGTTGTGCAAGTACATCATCTTCAAGTTGGTGAAGATTATTGTAAGTAAAGTTGATGTGATAAGCATGATATATGAATGACTCTGATAATAAGGATGGAAGCCATGAAAAATTCTTCGATGTCGTAAAGAAGAAGTAGAACTCCCTAGGTTAAGAGGGAGCTTAAATGAAAGGAATCTCCCTAGGATAAGAGGACGGTTGAAAATATTCCTTGTACAAGAATAATTAGATCCTCTTTGTTTAAGAGGGAGTGACAAATATGATTCTCTACTTCATGTGTCATGCACTAGACCGTGACTACCAACTCTAAGTTTTAATGAAGGCCATGAGTGAGAGAAGGAAATTGGAGAATGCATTTTGAGGTCCTGCTGAAAGAAGGAAAGGAGAATCCGATTGAAGAATATGTTATTGCATATGAAGTAAGAAAGGAAAAGTGTATGCTTGAGGAATCTTTTGTTAAAGATTTGGTTGATATTCCTACTATGGAAATTTGAGAAGCAACATCAAGTTGTCTGGAAGACCCCAGAGGTTTGTATTTGATTATGTACACGCGAAAGTATATTATTGATTGGGGTTGTGTTTGTATAGGTAAATATATCGAAGTTTTTCATAGTACGTTGGTTACCGATCAATTTGATCAGCAGAGATTTGTTGTCCTTGATCTATCAGATCAAGGGGTGTTGAGGCTTTGTGAGGGAAGCATTGCCTGGGAGGGACATCTGGCCTGTTGAAGAATCTAGGGAAATGTAGGTTAATGAGATTCTTCTAGTCATGAAACTATTTGTGAGGTGTTTTTAATTTTTCTTATTAGCACAATTCTTCACTTGTTATAATTAGAGTGTCTTCTCAATTCATAAAATAGTTACCAAAAGAAAAAGAGACAACGACACAAGAAGTTGGCTTTCTGCCAAGGCCAAAAACTCTCACTCTTTGATAGAAAAACCCGCATACAATTCTTCTTATAGAGATTCCAATTAACAAATACCAAGACCATGTCCCTTGACCTATTAGGCCACTCCAAGACCAAGACACTAATCCTCTTCTTTGTCATTATTGAGTTCATCATCATCATGGTTGCTTCACCGAGTTAATCATTATTGCATTATAGTTGCATCATTGTCGTACCTTCTCCTAGATCATTGTTGCACTCTTACTGAGATCATCACCATGCCAACGAGGTCTCTATACTAAGATATGTATGTATATACCGAGATCTTCATCATGACCTTGTCTTCATTAAGATTATGACCAAGATCATGGTTTCCACTATGCTGAGATCATGATTGTGTCTAGTATGCTGAGAGTGTATTATGCCAAGATTGTGACTGTGCTAAGGGTGTATAACAGAGAGATCACCTACATCTTCATCACAACTATACCGAGATTGTGACTGTGCTCTTTCCCTGTAATGAGGTCTTCATCATCACAATTACCCTGAGAAGGTTGAGACTATAATTACTCACTATAATTACAAGCATATGAGTTTTTATTCCCTCCTGTAATGTGGATTTCAGACCTCTACCGATTCAAATAATTAAGAGAATCTGAGTTCCTATACCTCACTGTATCCACTGTAATTATCACCGAAGATTTCAGAGACACCCGAGATCCTGAATTGAACTTATACGAAAATCTCAGCAGGGTATTTATAACAATTTCGTCTCCATAAATGAGCCGACGTGTCATGTTGAATGGGTGGGTCTCCATAGGTGAGTCAACATGATTGTATTTAATTCATTTTGTTGGCCGACATTAAGAGGATTGTGCTTGTCTTTTTGGAGGGCTTTTCTAGACACTAGGTTGACTCATATATATTTTTCATATGCTCAAGAAGAGCTCTTCATACATGACATTGACTCTTTTGACTCAATAATAAATCCTAAGGCTCCTTTTATAGGACCCTTTTGTGAGGGATACCTTCTCAATCATAGTAGAGGTCTGTTACTCCCTCTTTCCTTTGTCCCTTTCTTCAACTTCCTCCATCTTTGTGGTGATATGAGTTTTCTTTTTATAATATTTCCATAATGTTGTTCTGTCTTGTTTGAGGACCCTTTCCTTTCCTTTTTGCACATGTTTGAGTCCTTTAACCTTCAACACTTTTGCCATCAACTTGTCTTTCTCTATCTAGCATAGAGACCAAAAATTGTCGACTGAGGTAACCTTCTTGTTCATGGACATTTGTTACCTTGCTTATCAGTTAGAACAATGCCGATTATCTTCTTATCATCTCTCCTAGTTCTCTCAATTGAGATCTCATGAAGATATTCCTTCATTCTTTGATACCTTTAATAAGATCTAAGCGATATGACCTTCTTCACTGCATAATCATTTCATATATCTCTTTTATGTCTCCTCTCCTGCTACATAGGGATGAGAGGACCTTTGGCTGATTTTATAAGAATCCTATGAGTCCATTGATCCTTTTCCATGCATTCAAATAATGCTTGACCTTTAGAGACTTTTCCATAGATATCAATGACTTCTCTTTTCTATGAGGACTATGACAATCCTCCTTGTTCCATGCAAGGACCTTTGATGACCCATCCAATCTATAGATCTCCTTGCAATCATGAAGTCATTTTACCAAATTGATTAATGAGAATACTTACTTGACATGTGAAGATAAAAACTTCACCTTGATCATGTTGAAGATGCACTGATGCTTCCTTCGGGTGATCTTCAAGTTGATGTGATTTTACCATAGATCCTTGCTTGAGTTTAACAATTGAAATCCTTTTTCAAAGATCTCTTTTGAGACCTTCTTACACTGTCCAACACCAAGCACCGACATTGCTCTAGACTATAAGTTATTGAGATCACTATGGTGTAAAATAGATTGTAGTGACACCAAATTTGTGGCTAGCACCGTGGTTATTTCAAGAATGAATAGAGAAACTGAATTAGCATTGAAAACTGCCTTCTCTTCTTTTGATTGTGATTACTTAATCATATTGTGGCATGGAGATGTCAATAGCATAACACCGTCACTGTGGGTAGTATGAGACTATGAAATCATCTTCAAGTAAGGATCCAAATCAATCTCACTGGTGGACTAAATTGTCTCGCTGTTGTAGGTTGTTTTCTTGATTATATAAACAAAATCCCTTGCTGTTGTAGATTGATCCTTTAATTTTGATATAGGTTTTGAAACACAAACCCCTTCAACTTGCTTTGATAGCCTTCTTGAAAGCTTGAATGTCTCTTTGTTGCCCTTCTTTTGACTTCAACACCTTACCTCTGATACCAAGTTGAAGAATCTAGGGCAATGTAGGTTAATGAGATTCTTCTAGTCATGATAACTATTTGTGAGGTGTTTTTAATTTTTCTTATTAGCACAATTCTTCACTTGTTATAATTAGAATGTGTCTTCTCAATTCATCAAATAGTTACTAAAGCAAAAGAGACAAGGACACAAGATGTTGGCTTTGCTAGGGCCGAAACCTCTCACTCTATGAGAGAAAAGCCCGCACAAAATTCTTCTTATAGAGATTCCAATTGACGAATACCAAGACCATGACCCTTGAGCTATTAGGACACTCCAAGACCAAGACACTAATCCTCTTCTTTGTCACTGCTGAGTTCATCATCATCACTGCTGCTTCGCTAAGGTAATCTTTATTTTATTATAGTTGCATCATTGCTATAACTTCTCCTAGATCATTGCTGCACTCTCACTGAGATCATCACCATGTTAACGAGGTCTCTATACTGAGATATGTATGCATATACCGAGATCTTCATCATGAACTTGTCTTCATTGAGATTATGACCGAGATCATGTTTGCCACTATGCCAAGATCATGACTGTGTCTAGTATGATGAGAGTGTATTATGCCAAGACTGTGGTTGTGCTAAGAGTGTATAACAGAGAGATCACCTACATCTGCATCACAACTATACCGAGATTGTGACTGTGTTCTTTCCCTGCATCGAGGTATTCATCATCACAATTATGCCGAGAAAGTTGAGATTGTAATTACTCACTGTAATTATAGGCATCTGTGTTTTTCTGCCCTCCTGTAATGTGGATTTCAGACTTGTACCCATTCGAAGAATTAAGAGAATCTGAGTTCCTATACCTCACTATATCCACTGTAATTACCACCGACGATTTCAGAGACATTTGAGATCCTGATTTGAACTTATATGAAAATCTCAACAGGGTATTTATAATAGTTTTGTCTTCATAAATGAGCTGACGTGTCATGCTAAATGGGTGTGTCTCCATAGGTGAGACGACATGACTGTATTTAATTCATTTTGCTGGCCGACATCAAGAGGATTGTGCTTGTCTTTTTGGAGGGATTTTCTAGACACTAGGTTGACTCATATATATTTTTTATATGCTCAAGAAGAGCTCTTTATACATGACATTGACTCTTTTGAATCAATGATAAATCCTAAGGCTCTCAATGGGATCCACTAACAAATAAACCTCTTTCTCATGAAACCCATTCAACAAGCGATACATAAATAGTTTTATTTCTTTCATTTCATCATTTACAAAGATCATGTCATTATGAAGATCGGACCTAGTTACATTTTCTTCAACCTGGACGACACTTTGTGTTGATGTTGAGGTCCAGAAGTTGGAAGGGTGGTGTTGGTCCTTAAGCTCTGACACACACCTGGATCTCTGGGTTGATAGTTAGCAAGCTTGATGGCACCTAGAGAGGCTAAAAGCTTAAGTCCATCTTAGTCCCACCCGGATAGATTGCCCTTGTCAGGAATCTAGTTTGTGGCATTGCAGTGCCTAAATTATTGAGAGACCAATGGATAGATTTCCCTATTCAGGAATCTAGTCCATGGCATTTCGGTGCCTAAAATTCTTCATAGATGATGTGATTTGAGATCTTCCATGTACCTCTTTGTTTATATGTAAATATGAATACCTGCCTAATTAAGAGGGAGTGTTGGAAAAATGTAACTAGGTTCGGTCTTCATAATTTTACTTCAAGTAAAAATGTAATATATTTGTCAAAAGAAAAGCAAAAAGGATTTTCATTATTATTGAATTGACTTATTAAAGCATGGGTTTCATGCTTGGGTCAAATATATAACTCAAGCCTCCATTGTAGGCTTTAGGTTATTGTCATATTCATTTTGTGAAGACTCCTCCATCAAGTCAAAGCCTCCTCGCTGTCAAACAAATCTTCATCAAGTCAGCATCCCAGTCGGGCTAACCTTATGTGGAGACACTACTCTTCATAGTACTCATGTCGGCTTATTAACTTTGGAGAACAACAGTAAATAGGAGAACATCCCTCATTCGACGGTTCAGTGATACACATTGCATAAATCACAAAAGAATACATTTTGAGATCGCTGAAAAGAAGCCCGCACTTTTAGAGATGATTTCGGTGATTACAGATAGATAATTTTGGTGAATATTCAAAGACAAATGGTTCGATGTCAATCCCAGAAGTTCAGATCTCAGAGAGATAGTCTCTGTCCCATTACAGTGTGAAGTTTAGACAAGAATATCAGAGGAAACTTTTCTATGTCATACAGGAGCTCGGATGGGATACATGCATACTCTCGGTGCTATCACAGTTAGGGAATACAAATTGAGGATTAGTATACCACAATTTCGGTGCTACCATACCACAATCACGATGTAGTCACTGTCTTCGTGTAATTACAGTGGTGAAGGTTCGGTATCACCACAGTAAGAAGGGTTCAGTATTCTCACAGTGAGAAAGTCTTTGTGCTCTTACAATGAGAAAGTCTCTATGATATTACAGTGATAAAATCTTGGTGGCATTACAGTGACAAGGTCTTGATGGAATTACAGTAATGATGTCTCTGTGCAAACACAGTGACAAGAATTCAGTGATAATATAGTGACAAGTAAAAGGAAGGATGATTTGATGGAGGTAGTCTTGAGTCTAAGTTGTAAGGGTCTTGGTCATCTCATCTTGAATCTACTGAAGGAAGAATTTTGATGGGTTTTCCCCTAGAGTGAGGTTTTTCCTTGGAAGCATGCCTATATCTCGTGTTCTCTTCTATTTGCTGCTTGACATTAGTCTTGATGATAAGAAAAGATAATAAATAATAACTAATAATAAAGGTGAAAACATCACAAGATAATGTCATAATAAGGAAAATCATTTAATTGCCACCTCTATGGATTTTCCAACATTTTCCATCATAGATAACATCACTACCTTGTGTGTGGTAGTGCGTTTGTTGCTATAGAGTACCAACTACACCTTCCTTAGAGTTGGTTGTTCCCTACAAGGAAAACACAAGCAATTGGTTGTTGTTATTGGACACACATGCATGGTAAACAAAGCACTATAAGTGATGAAAACAATGCATACATAAACATAAGCTAAAAAATAAGAAATAAACACACGAACAATGCTTAATGAAGCAAACACATCAACAAAGTAATGAAAAAGAGTTCCCTTTATTGATTACTGAATTTAGAATAGATACAATAGATGAATAAAATACACATTGGAGAGAATTATTTGAGGAATGGTGCTAAAAAATCCTCAACAAGGAAGTTCCTTTCCTCAATCTCCTTGCAAGTTTCCTCTCTCTCTCAAAGAAGTATGAAGACTCTCAATGATGGAATCCTCTTCTCAAGGAAATGCTTGATTTCTAGGGAGAAATTTTGAAAACATAACGATGCTTTGCTTCTTCTTGTTATTATTTCTCCTAGAACTTGTATTTATAGAGTTTCATGGACAATACTCCTACCCTTGGCTCATCAATGTGGTGGTTCACCTCATAAATGAGATAAGAGCTATCAATTCCTTGCCTTTAAGGCTTCTTGGGGCTCAAGGCTCGAATTTGTCATACCATCATGTCAAGGTTTGGAGTGCTGCTCAAGCAAGTTCGCGGCCTGAGGCGCTGACTAGACTTTTTCGCGTCTGCATGGCTATCGAAGAAATAACTGCACAACCATTAATTTCCATTGATCGTGCACCCACATGGTCCAATTTTTTAAACTTGAACCTTAGGAGAGCTTTCAGTTTTTGGTTTTCATAGTGTTTCCAGCTGAAAATACCACCCTTGTATGTGTTGATCATTGACTTCGAGTGTCTCTTAATGCAAACATATGAGTGTACGATTTTCATATCATAACAATTGCCCCCTAATGTATGAGGTTAGGAGAATGCGTATAGCCGAAATACATCACGTTTTGTTGATCTGACTGAGAATCTTACCAATTTTTTGAGAGATAAAGTAACTTGCAAGTGGAGATGAGTAGGGAAAATCCTTGATTTAGAATTAAAGATAACCATGCTTCGAAGAAATTTTGAGATAAAAAGTGTTTATACAAGGCGAACATGTCCTATGCTCATTATGATGGCTAATGAATAACTACTACAATCACACAGGAAATGGTCCTATCAAGCCAACGTTGATGTGGCTAACATTTTGATGGTTGATGATGATAAGTGCTTACATCCTTAGGGACACCTCTGACAAAAATAGACTAAACTAGGCGCCTCCATGCATTGAAAGTGAAGCATTGCTGAATGGGGTGCTAAATGTTGAAGGGAATGTAACTAGGTTCGGTCTTCATAAATGTAATTTTGATATTTGTATTTATTCAAGAAAAGAGATTATTTTTATAGTATTTGTCAATGAGTTTCTTGCTCATTGAAAATAGGTCAAGCACATTTTAAAGTGCTTCTAGAAGGTCAAAGTCAAAATGTAATTATGATGAGACCCTTTGAGGGCATGTTACATCATGAATGTCAATGTACAAGGTCATGGGAACACCTCCAAGACAAGTCAAATCCTTTGCTATCATCAACAAAGTCTCTAAGCAACAAAATAATGAAGAAAAGATGAATTATAGCGAAACTGACAAGTTAGCCTAATAGACAGTCAAGTCGGCTTGAAGAAGAGGGACATACCTCTATTTATAGAGGTTTTCCACTCCTCAAAAGTATAATGAATTCTCTCTGAAATCGATGAGGGAATAAGGCAGGAAAAAGAGTACTAAGGAGGACAAAGAAAGCCAAGGTAAAGGGTTTACAAGGGCAACAAACAAGGAGGAAGAACAACGAAGAAGAAGAGACATTTTCTAGGGTTACAGTAGCCACACATGCGAAGATAAAGGAGGCTTCCTACAGTCATTACAACAATAACAAGTATCTTGGTTTTGGGCTAAGAAACAAGGACCATAAGGCCTCCCCAACCAACAAAGAAGGAGGAAAAGACATCAAGGAGGAGATTGTTTTAGGGTTTATGTCCACACATTCAACAAGTAAACCCTTGCAGTTTGATAGCAGAAAAAGGCAGCCTCATTCGGATGTGTATCTAGGTCAAAAGGTGTCCAAAGGAAAGTAGAGAAGGTTCTCCCTATAATGAAGTAAAGAGGCCCTAATATTCGAGGGTTTCTCCTAAGAAGAAAAGAAGTCTAAGCAATATAAGAAGGATGAAGTGTTGAGGAGCAGAGTGCCAAAAAATAGAGGTCCAAGTGTCGGAAGTTATCGTGCAAAAGGAGGAAGGATTTGACTTATGCTTGGAGGATATCCTAGTCAAGGGTGTAGGGCTTGGCAGTTGTTCAAATAAGAAGGTTCAATAGTGGAGAGGTTTTGTCCCTGGTAGAGAGATAAACTTTGTGTTCTTGTTATTTTGTTTTGGTAGCAGTTTGATGATGTACACACATATGCACTAATAATAATAAGAAGAAGCATAACCTAACAATAAAAGTAAAAAGACTCCACAAATTGTTATCAAGTAACGAAGAGTCACACTACACTACTTTGCCCTAGATTATTCAACATGGAATTAGAGCGTAGGTGACACATCAAGGATAGGGAAAATCAAGAACACTCATCAAGGGGAAGCATCTACAAAATTGAAGCATCAAGCTTAGAAGTCTCAAATCACTTCAAGGACAAGAAGGGTCTACAATCCATCATTCATCAAGAAGGTCTACAAATCTAGAAGAAGAGCCTTATATAACGACACTTACAAAGAAGAACAGATTGAAGTAGGACCTACATCAAACTACAAGTCTTCAAGCAAACATCATCACCAAGAAAGTCCACTTGGAAAAGGCAACTTAAAGAACATCAAGATCCAGGGAAGACAAGCCATCAAGCCTTCTAGGAGGAAGAAAATCCATCACCTCACAAAATCTATCAAGTAAGTACACGTCCCCTTCTGAATACACATCAATGTATTTTTACAAGGAAAGCAATAAATTGGTAGGGACCAATAACTTTCTTGCATGGAAGAAGAGGACTGATCTACTTCTCAAGGAGAATGAACTCCTAGAGCATGTCAAAGGGAATATCACTATCCCTGCTATGTAATAGACTCAAGCCTTAGCCAAGTACAATAAGGATGAGACAAGAGCTCAAAGGATTATGATAGAATCAATCAAAGGCTCTCTCATTCCCTATGTATCCAAGTTTGAGACATCGAAAGAAATTTATGATAAGCTAGTAGAGCTATTCTCAGTATCCACAACTGGAGAAGTAATATCTATGAGGAATGAATTGTATAAGATGAAGATAACAAAGGAAGGAATAGCTCCCTACTTCATGAAAATATCTGAAATGACAGATCAACTTCAAGAGCTTGGGGAAGTCATGTCTGACAAAGATGACAACTATTGTACTCAATGCTCTACTTGAGGAATGGGGAAACTTCACATCAAGAATATATGCCAAAAATGTAGCAACCACTCTCAGTGAAATGTGGTTTCTATGCAGAACAAAGGAAACTAGACCTAAGACAAAAGAAGATGTGGTATCAAAGGAGAAAGCATTTGCTACCATGGCCAAAAGAAAGGGTAAATTTGGCAAGTTTGGTCCATGAAGAACAAACAACAAAGACATGTCCAAGATCCAATGTTTTGGATGCCAAGAATATGACCACTACAAAAGGGATTGTCCTAAGCTTAAGAGGGACAACAATAACAAATGGAAGAGGGAAGAAGCTCACATAACTCGAGTTTTGGGAATCATGATTGCCGTTAGACCAAAACTCGCAGGCGTTAATCAATGATTGCATCGCCAGAGATAAGGATCCATGAGAGGTGGTTAGTCCATATCACAAAACACACAGGGAGAGTTGGTTTATCCAATGTCCAACAATCTCCCCCCCCAACGCGAGCTGGGTGTGAATCGAACTCGTGACCTATGCTCTGATACCACTTTTTGGGGATCACGTTGCCGTTAGACCAAAACCCGCAGGTGTTAATCAACAATCGCATCGCCAAAGATAAGTTTCCACAAGAGGTGGTTAGTCCATGTCACGAAACACACGGGGAGAGTTGGTCTATCCAATGTCCAACATCAAGAGATGAAAGAAGAAGGAAAGAAGCAAAGGAAGGAAGATCCTCTAGATCTCTACTATGACCAAGTCAAACTTTTTGCTTCTAGACTTCTTTCAAAGTTTTGAGTAGATAGGAGCATGTAGGAATAAATTCAAATTGCATGGCTAGAAATATCTAGAATCTAGTAGCATAAATGTACATAGCGTTTTAGATACTCATGAAGATGTAGCATTTAATAACGAGAATAAAAATGCATGGGTAGAAATATCTTCTAGAATATAGGAGCATGGTATACATAGCTCAAGATATTCATATAGAAGAAGCATACCTAGTATAGGACCTCATACATGATTGATCATGATAAGAATCTTAGAAGACCTACATCATAAAAAGAAAGGAAACGTTTGCAAGATAAGGATCTTTAAGATCCTGTGATGGAATCTTCAAAAGAAGGTTCATGAACCAAGGCAGATGTCTCATTGGGAATCCCATTCATGGGATTCAAGAAAAAGGATGATATGTAGGCAAGCTAAGATGAAGCAAGAAGGGCCACACCCAGGGCAATCAAATGAAGCAAGGATGATCAAAGGAGAATTAAGATGAGGTATGTATGCATCAAAGTTTAGTCATGTTATCATGTGTATGCTATTAAGTCATGGGTATAGTTCTATGACGTGATCAAGCATGAAAGAATCTCTTTCACCAAGAGCATGCTCAAAGGCATGTACCACAATGCAATGAAGGTTAAAAAAGAACATGCTCACATAAGGACCATACAATTGCTGACTAAGAAGCAAAAAGAAATGTTGACAAGTCCAGAAAGCAAGCAATGAAGGAATGCTTTCACAAGAAGCATTAGATGGTTGACCTATCTATTCGAGAAGAAGCAAATGAAGAAAGAGATCAAGCATGTGAAGAACACCATGATCACCAAGAATCACTATCTGACAAAATGCCTTGAAGATATCTCCCGAAAGAAGGCAGGACAACTTTGATAAAGAAAGAAAGGACCCTTGACACTTACGAAGGCCTTGGAGATATAAAGGCACATATAATTGATTCTATTTTACAGAGATGTCGTGATGAAGAAGCCATCCAACAAAAGAAAATGAAATGTTGAAGCAATATCAGGATATTGTCATGATGGGCTACTAGGTCAAAGCATGTAGCCTAGAAAGTACATCGAAGCATCCATGAGAAGAATATTCCGAAGCATGGAAGATATGACAAAGGAGTAGCCAAGATGACAAGAAAACCCGATAGTCACTTTCCACAAAACAATGACATGACAAAGCAAGAGGGAAAGTGATCGATGGATGGTGCCCTACCTGGAAGAAGTTCGAACAGAGACTTCATGACATCAAGAAAGGAAGGATGTCAAGTAGTTGAAGAACCCACAAAGAAGAAGTTGTTGATGAAGGAAAGAGTCCCCAGTTAAGAGGGAGCTTTGACAGGTCCCTGATCAAGAGGGAGTTTTGAATCACCCCTGATTACAAAGGAGTGACAATTGTGTTTTCCATTTCATGGGTCATGCGCTAGACCAACGTTAACAATCGTAAGTCTAGATGAAGGCCATGAATGGAAATGTAGACACAAGATAGACACAACATTCTTGTCTTCATTTGGGAAGAAGGAAAGAGAGGATTAGGTAATCATTTGGCATTCGGTACTCTTTGAGGATGTGTAGGGAATCCAAGACAAGAGTAGGCAAGAGGACTGCTATTCTTTGAGGGTTGGGAACCCAAGATAAGAATAGTCCTAGAAGGTCATACTCGGTGAACACCCAAGTGGGTATGTACCTTGAGAGACAATGATGAAGGTGTCTATAGATCATTGGTCTTGCCAGCATTGTAGCTCATGGTCTCGTAAAGAGATGGAGTTGTTAGTCAAGGCGTTGCACTATGACAATGCTAATGGATATGATGCTAGAACAAATGGATTGCTAATCTGGGTTCTCTTATGTGAATTCTTCAAGATTGAAAATTGCCAAACACCTTGTAATGTTGTATGAATACCTCCCTAGTTAAGAGGGAGTGTTGAAGGAAATGTAACTAGGTTCTGTCTTCATAAATGTAATTTTGATATTTGTATTTATTCAAGAAAAGAGAAATTATTTTTATAGTATTTTTCAACGAGTTTATTGCTCATTGAAAATAGGTCAAGCACATTTTAAAGTGCTTCTGGAAAGTCAAAGTCAAAATGTAACTATGATGAGACCATTGGAGGGCATGTTACATCATGAATGTCAATGTACAAGGTCATGGGAACATCTCCAAGACAAGTCAAATCCTCTCCTAGCATCAACGAAGTCTCCAAGTAGCAAAATAATGAAGAAAAGATGAATTATAGCGAAACTGACAAGTCGGCGTAATAGACAGTCAAGTCGGCTTGAAGAGGAGGGAGAAACCTCTACTTGTAGAGGTTGTCCACTCCTCAAAAGTATAAGGAATTCTCTTTGAAATCAACGAGGGTATAAGGCAGGAAAAATAGTACTAAGGAGGACGAAGAAAGCCAAGGTAAAGGGTTTACAAGAGTAGCAAGCAAGGAGGAAGAACAATGAAGAAGAAGAAACGTTTTCTAGGGTTTCTGTAGTCACACGTGCGAAGATAAAGGAGCTTCATGCAATCATTACAACAATAACATGTATCTTGGTTTTGGGCTAAAAGACAAGGACCATAAGGCCTCCCCAACCAGAAAAGAAGAGGGAAAAGACAACGAGGAGAAGGAGACTATTTTAGGGTTTTTGTCCACACGTGCAACAAGTAAACCCTTGCAGATTTGATAGCAGAAAAAGGCAATCTTATTTAGATGTATATCTAGGTCTACAAGGTGTTCAAAGGAAAGCGAAGAAGGTTCTCCCTATAACGAAGTAAAGAGGCCCTAATGTTCTATGGTTTCTCCTAAGAAGAAAAGAATTCTAAGCAGCAGAAGAAGGATGAAGTGTTGAGGAGCAGAGTGCCGGAAAACAGAGGTCCATGTGCCAAAAGTTATAGTGTAGGAGGAGGAAGGATTTGACTTATGCTTAGAGGATATCCTAGTCAAGGGTGTAGTGTTTGGAAGTTGTTCAAATAAGAAGATTCAATAAGAGAAAACTTACCAAGGGTTTTCCTCTCAAGAGTGGAGAGGTTTTGTCCTTGGAAGAGAGCCAAACTTTGTGTTCTTGTTATTTTGTTTTGGTAGCAGTTTGATGAAGTACACACATATGCATTAATAAGAACAAGAAGAAGCATAACCTAACAAGAAAAGTAAAGAGACTCCACAAATTATTATCAAGTAACGAAGAGTCACACTACACTACTTTGCCCTAGATTCTTCAACACTAAAGGATGCGTGGGTCTTCGAATCTGGGTACTTTCCATGCATCTTAATATAAGCTCTGCTGAATGAGGTACTAAGGGATGCATCGGTCTTCGACTAAATAAGAGAAGTACAATGGTCACAACGTATGATACTACCCTAACATGAATCTGGTGTTGAATGTCAGGGAGACCGGTGACATCAGTGGGCGATGGTGATTTCCACAGTGCCGCCAGAGGTTATCTCGTGGGGGGGGGGTGCAACCAAGGTACAACTTCGATCCTGGAAGATAGGTGCTGAAGTCGATAGGAAAGAAGCACAAACCACTTGAAATGCTGATTCAGGGAATCATGGTGAAGGAATAAAGATGGTTGTAACATGATGGGTCATAAAGGCATGATAATGATAGCTGACAAAATGGGTGGATACAAAAAAAATGCCCGAGGTTGGAGTTGTAATGCTAGTGGCAACAGTTAAAACAATTCTTCTGGGGAAAATGCCCCTAGAGTCGGTAGGACATCCAGTGTAGATATGAGCATGTTTTGACTGGTGTGGTGATTGATGAATGAATGTAGATCATGGTTTGGTTATATAAGCGAGCTCCAACCAAGGGCGGCTTAGGGACTGCTGCCGAGTACAAGGCACAAAAATATGGGTGGGAATCCTTTTCCTATTTTTTTTTTGTACACTTGCTAAAAGAATGTAAAAGTGGTTTGGGATGTACAAACATGAAGACGAGTGCCCCAAGAAGACGACGACTTGCCTAATGATACATGTAGGGTCTTTTGATGAGGGCGGGGGCTCCATTGGTTAGTTTCAGTTTGAGTTTGATGAAGTGGTGCAGATGGGCTATGCTGTATGGAGGGATGGAAGGAAAAATGTAGAATGTGGGGGTGCATTCAACTTAATCCGACAAAAAAATAAATATGGTGGCCCAGCAGTGGGGTTGGTAAGAATTAAGTAAAGAAGAGGAGAATGAGGTTGATCTTCGAGACATGTGAATGAGATGGCTCCCGAGCTTGAGTGAATGGTCATGGATTCTAATCGTGTGAGGTGATTTATAAAATGAGGTGATCCATGTATGGGAGGAGCTACCGATCAACATGGACGATTACCAGGTGTAAGTGGTAGGTGCTACTAAATGTGGTCGAGATGATGGACCCTATGGTGAATTTCAGAGAAATGATGTCAAGATATTCAAAGATTTTTAGGAATCCTATCATGCTTAGTGAAGAATGATACCTTAACCGACAATGGTCACAGGGGCACTGATTTTGCTGAGAAACTGCTAGGAGACCTGCAACTTCAACAACCAATTCCCCAAGTGAAAACATCTTGATGAAATGATATGTAAGCTGAAATATGTTGAACAAGATGAATAAAAAAACATGGAAAGGCGCGCTTGATGGGTAATTTGAAACGTGAGACGGGCCCAAAAATGAGTATATTGTTGTAATGGAATGGAGGGTATGATGATGAAGTTGATGTCGTCATGATCCTGATGTAGTGCATGAGGATAGCTAGGTAAGAGGTCACTACCCAAACTTTGTGATTTTGGTAGCTTAAGGGTAGATAGGTCGTACATGATGGCATGCATGGACCGTTTTTAGGAAAAAAGCCAAGACCTGTGCGTGCGACTATGAAATAGTCGCGCGGGTAAAGTAAAGTAGTTGCATGATCACATGACTAAGGGTGAAGAAGTTGTGAGGTCTTTGTGCCAAGGACCTCATGACTTTGGTAGAAATAGGTATGCAAGTGTGCGACTGTTTGAGGAACAGTCTTGCGGCCCGCGCGAGAAACATGCATGCAATCGAGGGGCTGACGTCCTCGCTGGAATGGGTTTGGCAGTCGTGCGAGTGTGCCACTATATGGGGAGCATCAACGCGACAATGCACACCTGTTTGAGGAAGAGGTGCACGACCGCGCGATTATATTTGAAATAGACGTGCAGGCTGACAAAAAGAAAAATTTTAAGCCTAGGAGGCTAATTTTTGCTTTTCTTCATGCTTTGGGCAAGATGGGGATGACATGGCGGGAGCGAGATTGAGACTCCATTTGCATAACGGTGACAAGAGATGCTTCGATGCGAGTGAAGTTGACACGATGGGGGTCGCTGAAATTTGTTCAGAACCCCTTAGATCGCAAGACTAGTTCTTGTAGTTTGAAATTGGGATATGGGAGCAGGATCGAGAGGTCTTCGATATCTAGGGCCGAGATGTGACATTCACCATTAAGGAGGATGTTTATTTTGTGACAGGGTTAGTTCCTCGAGGTGAGCTACTACCGATGCCAATGCCTCTTGGCCACATGGACCTACTTACATGTGCAAGAGACCATTGTGAACCCAACCCTTTTCAGGAGGGTTGTATTTGTGTTGAGGCAATTTTGGATATAGTTGAGCGAGTGACGTTGTATATGATAGTGCAACTGGTTGGATCAATGTCACCACATCATGTTTTAGGGCCTCAAGTTGCAGTCCTCGAGAGACTTCAAGAAGGCGTATTCTATGACTGGGCAACTTTCTTCACAGGCACATGACTACACAGCTCACACAGGTCCGTAGGGGGTAGATGCAAAGCTATAGCTATGGCAACGTTATTTGCAACATTCTCTATGAGAGGGTCGTGATGCTGCGCCTGGTACTTGCGGTGCCGGTAGGGTCTTGAAGAGATCCTGGGATCAGGTGATGGGCACTAGCAATGCCCCAGGTGGGTGGAGAGGTGGGGTGATATTAGATGCTCACGGTGGAGGGTTGGTTTCTCTCCAACTCTTAGGTGATTTTGGAGTTCCCATATACTGGCATGGATTTCCATGGATATTCAAAGATGGGACTACCTCCAGGCGATGCTTGGGGGTCGGGAGGTATGAAATTGTGTGTTCTGCATTGTGCTTTATTTACATGTATTTATGATGTATCTATCTATACTAATACCATGTATGTTTGCTTGCAGATATGGGACCTAATAGATGTCTGTTGATCCAGTTGGTGGGAAATGATCCTTGTCATTCGGGTGGATTTGGTGCGTAACGATGACAGAGAGATGAAAGGGTGCAGGAGGATCTTGAGAGGTTGGCTTAACATTGACGTCTAGAGATAAGTGGCCCCTTGGGAGATGGGGGACTTTGTCTCATCGCGTCAAGATGGAGAGACTGCGGGAGCGTTTTGAGGCTGCAGAGGTTTCATAGGCACGAGCAAGGGTTGCCAAGGATGCTTGGGTCATGTGACCACCCTACTTCAAGGGATGTCTGAGGTTGGTTAGGTGACGCTGGACGAGGACATGATGGAGAGGACTATGGCTTAAGATAGAGTGAGGTGTCTTGTCCTCCTTTGACTTGTAGTGGCAATGTCGACTGCTCGTCCGATTTTGGCTCCAACATCGGGTGAGGCCAGAGGGCCTCGAGCAGGGGGTGTATGGGTTGATGGGGGTGTTAGACATCAAACCTAGATCTATTTTTATGTATGCATGTACCAAGGGAATCACCCATTATTGAGATGCTCCCCTTTTGATGACTTATTTTTTCCTGGTGTTGGCCAACGAATGTATTTTTGGACATATAGTTTTTGATATATATATATATATCTATATATATGAGATGATTTTTTGCTACTCTCATGACGTGTCTTATGTGATATGATTTTATACATGTGATATACCTTTTGATTTATTTGATGGATATGATGTTCATGATTTATATGTCTTGATGATGATGTATATGTGATACATGCTAGTCTAGGATTTGCTTACTATGCAGTCTACTACATGATTCTGATTTGTTGGTATATGTCAAAATATGATATGATCAAAACCATGAGCTAACCTTTGTGCATGTAGGTATTTTCGAAAAAGGCAAGGGTTATGTACCCTGAAGGTTCTTTTCAACTGCGATAAAAGAAGCTGGGAGTCAAGGAACACATGCAGGTGACTGATACCTAGGTGGGAGGCATTGACCAAGAGGCCTATGACGACAACATATTCAGCTTGATTATTGGTGGCTAACCTAATGCAAATCCCATTGTGGTGGAAGGGTGTTATGTCAGGAGAATATATGGCTCATACTACTGCAACAAGGTTTTTGCGATCATCGAGATGCACCATCAACAAACTCAAGATGATAGGCTGGCGAATGATCCATTTGCGACACATGATAAGAGAGTGATTTTAGCATACATCCATGATGATGTGGTTATCATAAAAGATAATTCATGGTGCATACATTTACATTCTAGGGTTGTTTTGAATGTTATGGATAAAACTTTTTGAGGTAGATCCCACTAACAACATTTTTAAGGCAAGTCCCATCAGGCTTTGCTAACATGTATGCTCCCTTGAGGAGATAATGTTTAACGATGTATGGTCCCTTCCATAATGTTTCGAGCTTCCTAGGTCCTAAATCTTACTAGCCACAACATAGTGAAGGACTAATTACCCTTCTGTGAACGAACGAGGGTTTACATTGCAACGAAAGGAGGCTTTCGTCCTCTTTTTGTGGGATTTGTTTCACTAGAGAGATTCTCGCTGATTTTTGTCTATGTGTTCCAACTATACTAGCCTTTGATGTAAAAGTGAGGTATCTAAGGGATGTTCGATGGCTGAGTGTAAGGTAGGGATCTCGCACTCAATGGGGAGGATAACTTCAACTCCATATACCAATTGAAAGGGTGTGAACCCAGTGGACGCTTTGACGTCTGTGAGATATGCCCATAAGGCTGAAAAAACCATGTGATGCCAATTAGTTTTCTGGTTGTTCACCATACGTTGTAACATTGTTTTGAGGACTTTGTTGACAACCTCTACTTGGTCGTTGGATTGAGGGTAGTATGGGGAAGCAAAATTGTGAGAAAAACTAAGGTGTTGGGATAGTTCTTGAAATATCTCATTCTCAAAGTGTTTTCCATGATCCGAGACTAACTCTTTGGAAACACCGAATCGTGTTATGACATGGTTAAAGAAAAATCGTGCGATAGTCTTTGCTATGTTATTATAAGTGGGAATAACTTCTGCCAATTTGTAAAGTAGTCGACATCGACCATAATGTACTTATGGCTGCCTGAATACTGAGGGTTGCAAGTCATGAAATCTATGCCCCATTTGCAAAAAGGGCCTATGACAATGACTGGGTGAAGGGGAGCTGGTGGAGCTAGTTCCTTGTGAGCGTATCTTTGGCAATGCTCACATCGCTTGATTTCTTGAATACAATCACAAAACAAGGGGGGGCAAAAGTAATTGGCACGAAGGATATTTTGGGTAGTGGCCATCCTAGATAGGCGGTTGCCATAGGCTCCTCTATGATAGTGATTTAAGACCTGCCCAACTTGATCTAGAGTAAGACATCAACGCAGAATGGTTTCGATGCCTCGATGATAGAGGATGTCTCCCATCAGAAGGTAACAGGGGGCTTGATGGCAAATGTGCCTTCGATCATCCCAAGTAAGCTGAGGGTTGAACTTCTGCGTTCGAAGAAAGAGGGGGATTTCGCCATACCAGGGGTCGTCGGTAGATATGAAGAACAAATGTTTGTTAGGGAAAGAATCATTGATGGAGGACCCTTGAGACTCTGAAGGGAGATCTGCGATGAACTTTGCAAGGATAAGAGATTTCTTGATTTTAGGGGAAGTGAACTGTAGGTCGAATTCTTGCAAAACAACTATCCAACGGGCGTATTTGTGGTTCATCATATGATGAGTGAGAAAATATTAATATCTATCTCATGGGATTAATATTTTCTGTTAAGGTGGTGGTCCATAGGATGATATAATGTTGAAGCTTCTGTATTGAGTGTACAAGGGCTAGGGATGTCTTTTCTGTTGGTTCATACTTTAAGGCAGGCTCAGAGAGGTTCTTGTTGATGTAATAAATAATGTGTTTTCTATTATATGGTATTTCTTGGACTAATAGCTCCACTATGGCTACTTCAGACCCTGATAAGTAGAGGGTATAATCTTTGGTGTGGTTAGGAGGGCTAATCAATGGAGCTTGAGATAATGCATCTTTCAGGGCTTTGAACAATTTTTGGGCTTGTTGATCCCAGTGGAAGGGAATGTCTTGACGAAGAAGAGGCAAGAAGCTGCGAGCACAAGTGGCGTGGTCGGGAACAAAGCGACGCAAGAAATTTGCCTTACCCTGCAGACTTTGTAACTACTTCAAAGTTTTTGGAGGTGGTGTTTATCGGATGGCTTGGACCTTTAGAGGGTCGACTCTAATACCTTGTCAGAAACAATGAATCCCAATAGTCTTCTCGCGTTAACGCAAAATACACACATGAGAGGGTTTAAGCATAAATTGTATTGTCGACATCTCTGAAATACTAGGTGGAGATCTTTGAAATGGTATGAACACTTTTTTGATCATACTGCGAGGTCATCCATTAGGGGATTTTTGAGGTGTAAAATGAGCCTCCTAAGAAAATCATAAAATAATAGTGGAAATGATAAAATAAGATTAGATGACATCATCAAATTTTAGAGGGACAAAAGAAACAACTATTTTTGTCAACTCATATTTTCAACTTATCTCCCTATGCGTTTACTCAAATTCGAGTAGAAACACTTGTTGGATGCATAATTTGATTCCTCATCCAAGGGGTACCCATGTTGCATACTTTCGATGGACCCTGCTACACGAAAAATGAGAAATGCATGAAAAAACGTGATTGTTTTTTCATGTATTTCTCATTTTTCATGTAGCAGGGTCCATCGAAAGTATGTAACATGGGTACTCTTTGGATGATGAATTAAATTTTTCATCCAATGAGTACTCGCTCAAAATTTGAGTAAAACCTTAAGGAGATAAGTTGAAAATATGAGTTGAAAAAGTAGTTTTATTATTTTATTATTTTATTATTTTTTTACTTTTTTACTCCAAAAATGGTGAATCATCCCCCATGGTTGACATCATCATCTTGAATCCTATTGGTTCTTATAACATTTATTTTGGTTGTACATTTTTCTTAGGAGGCCCATTTTAGACCTCAAAAGTCCCCTAATGCAAATAGGCTAGTATAAGATGAGCCTGATCGTGGAAGATAAAGTTCATGGCCCACTGAAAGGTGGCACCTATGTTTTTAAGGCCAAAGGGCATGAAACGATATGCGAATGTGACCCATGGGGTTGTGAAAGCTATTTTGTACTAATAAGTATGGTTTATATGAATATTATTATACCCCATGAAGGATAGGGCCTCGTGACTAGAACATACATCAATGACTTGGTCGATGAAAGGTGTAGGGTAGTTGTCTTTAGGACAAGCTTTGTTCAGGTCTCTGAAATTAGTGCAAACATGAATAGTGCCCTGTTTTTTCATGACGGTTACAGGGTTAGAAACCCTAGAGGTGTAAGTAATAGGATGTATGAAACCAACTTTGTGGAGCTTTTTGATTTATTGTTTGATTGCCTCTTCTTTAGAAGGATGGAGCTGATGCTTCTTTTACCTAACAGGGTAGGGATCAGGCCATGTGTCAATATGGTGCTCCACAATGGTAGGATTGATGCCTGACGTCTCTGAGTAAACCCATGCCAATATATCCCTATATCCTTGAAAAAAGGCTTTGTATGAGGCCACATCCTCTGGGGAGCATGATACCCCCAACGAGATTTCTTTGACTATGTTAGGTTTGGTTGAAATATCTATCTTAACTATGGGTGATATATTTGACATATTTCCCTCCTCAAATGCATCTGGTGCTAGGATGATATTTTTTAACCAATCTACTTATCTTAGGGGCATAAAATCCTTTGATTATATTATGCAAATATCATGACTTGGTGCATCAATAGGCGAAAATGATTTTTTAGGTAAAAAGAAAGAACAATGATGCATGGCATCCCACATACATTTTGGTTTTGTCATGGCCTCTAGAATATCTTCATCTAAGTGAAAAATATTATCTAATGGTGAAATGGGTTGTGCAAGGTCGTGAGGATGGGATTGGGACCTAACTGTGTTGGTAGGAAAACAAGAAAATGATTCGGTGGTTGATGCCATAGAACCTAGTGAAGTTGACAATGTGCATATTGGATGTGTTAGTACAATTGATGGTGGTACCACCGTTATTGTGGGTTTAGAAGTCTCGACACCAAGAAATGTTTAGAAGACAACCCGAATCAGGGTTTCTACAGTAGAGGAAATGAATCATATATGATGTTGCGTGTCGTTAACACTAGGTGGTGGGAGAATCTCCATAATGGTGGGTTGATGGTGTGTGGGAGAAAGTTCCCATGATAATGTCGGTGTCCTAGGAGCCAATGCATCTTCTTCCATGGGAGGATGGTGTTTAGGGATTTGGTGAATTGGTGGATGCCGTATTCTAAGCCGTCTAAATGTTTGTAACATCAGACATGTCTTAGAACTATGAGTCACTAGTACATATATTGCATGCAGAATTTGTGCTGACGTAATAAATTGTATGGGTATCGACAACTCTCATAACACGAGATGATGACGCTTGTTGGATGTCATAGGATGGAGCACTTTGGGGTGCATGCCACCTCTGGATCTTAGTATTGGCGCTGTTAGAAGGATGTGTGCCCCCGATGTCAATTTGTTGCAATGCTGCTCTTGTTGCTTGAAAATGTGGAAGGCATTGGAAATTCCACGTATGATGCGCTTGGGAAAATATGTGACAACGATTGCATGAGCGTCTAGCTTGACTTGCGTGAGTAGGTCTGGGAATATGGACCAACAAGAGAAAGACATATCTAATCTTGCTCAATTCTTGACATTGATTAATTAGGTGGTCGGGTCTGTCGCATAGGGCGCATGTGTGGGGAGGTTTTGGCAATACTGCTTGAAGTCATTTTTCCATTCTTCTAGATGTTGACTGCAAGTAAGAGGTAGAATGGTTATGGGTGCATGTATGAATTGTGCGTGGTGCTTCTTCCTCGAAGATGGTTTTGGATCCATCAACCACCAGTAATGCGGAAGGAAGTGATGGAACCATTGTATTGGCTTGAGCGAATGCACGTAATGCATCTCGGTATCGAGGGATTTTAGGACAATGATGGCTATAATGCCTATAATTCATGTATATGGCACATGCATGTTTAGTGCTTAGTGCCTTGTTACGTGTTGGTGTGGTCTTCTCTCCTGTAGGTGGAGGTGGGGCTATTGGCATTTTTGGAGCATGCAGAAGAGCTTTCAACTCCTCTAACTTAGGACACAAGTTGGTAGGGTGCCTGGCTACTTTACACAAAGCACAGGGTGGAGGTACCCTGGATGAGGAAGATTTTGAGGCTTTCATCTTCTTCCATTTTTTCTTATCCCTCTTGCTGGCACCTATTGGTGTCGATGCAGGCATAGCTTGCTTTGGGGTGGTTTCCTGAGCAGTAGCTATGGGAATGATGCCCATAGAGGTAATACTTGATTTTGATGACATGGCCTGTGGGGCTATATACCAAGCAGGTATCACGAAAGTTGTATTTGGTAATGCAAGTGTTTCCATGATTTGGTGCGAGACAAAACCAGGTGGGGGTTATAAGAAGGATGTTTGGGTGATATCGTAGGGTAGGAACGTAGAATCAGTAGTTGTAGCACCGGGGGTTTTTGGAACTAGTTCCTGATTTTGAGGGGTGTTTGATGAACTCATCATGCACATTGGGGCTGCCTCCAACAAAGGTGGGTAGCTTGGGTATGTACCGAGGAGTGTTGATGGCTTGCATAGCCCTGGTCCATGTTTAGTAAAGGTCATGATAAACTCTAGGGAAGATCCTACAAAAGGTAACACACTGTTAGGGGTGTTGTATGCCATTTTCTCGTAATAGGTGAGTTGGTCAACTGTAATGATTTTCCCATCACGAGGGAACATCATAATCATAAATAATGAAGATGCAACTGCAGTCATTGCATACATGTAGCTGCGACCAAGAAGGATATTGCAATCCAACTAGGAATCGAGGACTTCTATGTCAATGAGCACAATTTTACGGGTGAGCGCCATTGGAATGTCCTGGAATAGGCCTATGGGAGCAGGGGGGCTCCTGTTGTATGCTCTAAGGGTGATGTCTAATGCTTTGAGCTCAGGAGATCTCAGTTTCTGCCAAATTATTTTGGATATGATACATGTAGATGCGCCTTCATCAACTATGCCATGATGGATGTTAATGTTCCAGATCATGATTGGAATTTGGAAGGCGATTATCGATAGAATATGTGACACAATGTTATCCAGATTGAAAGCCATAAAACGAGAATTGACATGGTCGATTTCGCATAACATAGAAAGTAGGGCTTTCCATTGGGTTGGGCATGTTTGTAAAACTTCCAATGCTGACATCGCTGATGGAGATTGAGATAAGTCATTGACTAAGCTGTAGTTGTGAGCAACCTTTGAGTTATATCTTGTTTGACACAGAGGTCCTTTGACCGTTTCTATGAGGAGTTAGTGGATTGTCAAAGGTGTTGCAGTGGTCATGGTGGATGGGTTGGTTTTTGGTATAGTTTTGTAATCCCGATTTAGCATTTGTAGGATAATTTCTTCCCCTTCCATGTAAATGTCATGATTTGAGGTATTTTGGGAACTTCCTCTAGGAGGATTCTGATACCGTTTCTGGGAGGGTTCATGCTGGGTATTTACCACTCCTTGGTGGGGGAAGGGATTTTGCATTACTGTAGGTTGTTGGTCTTGCTCCCCTTGCCCCCTGGTATCTTTTATCCTCTTCAACTCAGGGAGTTGAGGGTAATGATGGGTATAATGGCCATATTCCTTGCAAATAGTAGAAGCATGGTTAGCATGTAGACTAGTGTTCTTGTTTTGATTTTGTGGGTTATTTTTTATCTGACCTTGTTTTTGATTTCGGTTGGGGTTGCCCCTAGTTAGTGCCCGCGGAGGTTATTTTTGGTTGTTGCCCCTTTGTCCTAGTTCCCCTTTTTTCTTGTTGTTTCCTTTCTTCTTAGTTGCATTAGGTGTAATTTCCATGTTCAATGGTTCAAATGATTATTGTTGTTGAGGGAAAGAAGGTTACACAAAATTCACCCCAGTATTAGGTTGAGCTAGTGGGTTATGTTGTTGGGGTGCTGGAAAGGGAAAATAAGGATTCCCATGTCCTTGGTTGGCATATGTGCTTTGGGAAGTGGAAACTTATTTTGCCGCCGTAGGGGGGTGCTAACTTCCTTGTGTGGGAGGGAATTGACCAACCTGGATGGGATGGTAGTGGCCACCCTACGTGGGAGGGTATTAGTGTTAATTTTTCTTAGGGCGATATTGTTCTTTGATTTGATAATTGCATTTCTTTATTTACACATTAGATTCACTCCATAACATCGTAACATTATTCAGATTTACATCATTATTCAACAACATATGCAACTATGTGGAAAGAACAATATCATCATCATCAATGCAGTTGAACATAAAAGAACAATAGAAGAAAAACATTCACATAGAGACACTACGATTGGTGGAGATCAAGGCAAAACCCACTATGGGGAAAACCCTTTTAAATTCTTCTTCTTATTAAATTTTCAATGAATGATTAAAAAAAAGAGAGTACAATGATCCATATCTTCATCCATACAACTATTCAGCAAAAACCAAGTAAACAATATCCATGAGATGAACCCAGCCATGCTCATACTCAAAAACCATGATTCAGAAACCTGTAATGAACTGTCACTATCTATGGTAAACTACCAAACACTACACTCAACGAGCAAAAACTTCGGTCAACAAAAAATGCAACTTTAGGTCCCAGTCATAGGGAGGGAGTGGGCATGCAAGCGACTGCGATCTTTCAATCACTCCCTTGAGCCTGAAAGCAATCTGTCCTTTGGTAAGCCTGCAACTGAGAAACAAAACCCTAAAAAAATACGTGCGAGCTTCAGACCCTGCAATTTCACCTTCGAGTGAACTTGTTTCTCCACTAACCTACCTTAGACTTGTGCTAGCCAAAAAAAGAAAGATAATATAAGAATGATCCATGATAATGTCCAGATGATGTGGTGGTCACTTGTATTTATAGCCTTCCAAGGTTTTCCAATTTGGTTTAGGGACGATCTGATCAAATGCACATGTGGGCTTATAATTTCAAAAATACACTTTCCCTTGTCCAAATTTGATGATCTTTAGGTTGATTTTGGTCCTCTCAAAAAGAAGAATTCAATGCAATCATCATCTCCATCAATGAACTATCCAAAGTGGAATTTGGCCCTAGTTTCAAATTTTAACACTCCCTCTAAACTAGGGAGAATTCCACCTACATCATGTCATCAAATCATATCCAATCTCAAGTATCTCATCATCACATATCGTCATTGTTCATCTCGATTCATCTCTTGATTATTCTTGCTTATCTCTTGATTGTCCCTGCTCATATGCTAAATATTCTCGAATCTAAAAGAAGAAGAATTTGACATCGGAGGGGAGCTCAATCTACCACCCTCTATCTATTAGCGAGCCACTGCTACCAACCAGAATCTTTGCTAGTAGGGAACCAATGCCACCACCTAGGAAACATCAACGACGAATTAAATATATGACTCACATCAGCATTAGATATCTTAGCTCAATCCAGAACAACATCGAGGAGATTAATCTCAACCCAAAATCTCATGGGGGAGCTAAACATTTACAACCCCATATCAAGAAAATAGTGATATAGGAGAGCACATCTCAACCCATCCTATTGCCTACCAATCTTCCTAACAATGACCCTTAAGAGTCATGTGGTAGAACATCTGCATCGTAATCCGAGCTTTGGCTAGATAACCGACTTACCAAAAGGTAAGGATCACATGCCCCAAGCCTCCTCAACTCGTTGGCTAGCCAGGGAGGGACAATCCCAACAAGCTCGGCTTGCGGGTGTGATGCTAATTGGGGTATATTCTGCAAAGACCAAGATAGGGGAGACACATATCCAACCTTATGGGTAACATATAGGGGAGCAACATCTACGACTCTACTGTCAGAGATCCCTCAACCCCAAGATCCCTCCATCTCGATTCCACACCCTGGGAGCTCAAACAGGGGGGAAGTGCTGGCTTAGTGTCCTCGATCAATGATGCTCTCTGTAGATAAACAACATATCATCATGCTCAAATCTGGTAATCATCATGTATTAACAACAGTTGTCTCCATATTCATCCTCCCTCTCACGAAGGTGACAACCACAAGCCTAAGTTTGTCTTGTAGAATAACACTATCTCAATATATGAAGGCAACTCAGTCCCAGCTTATTAAAATTGGCAACCAGGGCAAAACTTCATGTGGGTCATCTTATTCATGGCTGATAATATTTTTATTAGATTCCTCTCGTCAAGAGGTGTAGGATTGATATAAAGATCATCCGATTCCGATAAGTATTCATGGAGATATGAATTTATTTTGATTATGGAATTATTATCAAGCCAACCTACAACTCATATAGGCTGAGAAGCCCAACAGTCGCATCTATTCAAACGCTAACATTGTGTATAAATATAGGAGGACTTTTCCTCATTTGGACTCATTCATCTCATGACATCACATCTCTCTCTCTTTACTGTGCAGAAAAGAGTCTCTTCTCTACTGCGCAGAAAAGGATCTCTCTCTCACACATGTGAAGCCGGAAGCTGTTGAACCTGAAGTTGCAATTGCAGATCCAAAGTTTGACCTACGTGGACTAAAAGATCTCCTCATCTGAACTGCGTTGTAGGTTCGTCTGAACCTCCTCTGAAAGCCACAACTTTTGGTGGTGGAATCAAGTTAATCCGACGGACAGTTTGCAAGATATCCACTGCCCTAGTTTGAAGGAAGTTGCTAAAACTGAAGCTGAAACTGTAGAAGTAAAGTTTGATCTGCGCGGACCAGAAGATCTCCTCATCTGAACTGCATTGTAGGTTCATTTGAACCTCCTCTGAAAGCCACAAATTTTGGTGGTGGAATCAACTCAATCCGACAGACGGTTTGCAAGATATCGACTGCCCTAGTTTGAAGGACGCTGTTGAAACTGAAGCTGCAACTGCAGAAGTAAAGTTTGACCTACATGGACCAGAAGATCTCCTCATCTGAACTGCACTGTAGGTTCATCTGAACCTCCTCTAGAAGTCGCAACTTTTGGTGGTCGAATCAAGTCGGTCCGACGGTTGGTTTGTGAGATATCGTCTGCCCTAGTTTGACGATGAAGCTGCTAATGCTGATGCTGCTGATCTAGGGTTTGCTACTACTGATATAAATCAGATTTATTCTACTATTTCTCTCTGCTGAATTATTGAAGATAAAAGAAGATTTGATCAAAGGGTTTCCCCACACATTGTGGGGTTTGTTCCTGGCTAGCCACCACATATTGTGTCTCTTGTCTTGGCTTGTTTTCTGTCGATCGTTTAATGTTCTATCTGCACTTTACTTTATGTACAGATGATTGCTAATCTGTGGAATATAATAAGAAAAAGAAGTAAACTATTATAAGCATAAAACATACCATAACTTAACATGGTATTAGAGCTGAGGTGAAGACAAAGCCTGAGCAAGAGCAAGAGCAATCACAGAAGAGAAGATTGGCGAGGCTATCCTAAAAGAACGATGGGGTCCTCTACACTCGTTCCTGCCAAAGACAAGCTCCGTGAGAAAGCTGACTATCATAGATGGAAGATGTCTATCGATCTAACCCTTGAGGATCAAGGAGTGTTGGATCATGTGAGAGGTAATATTATTGAGCCTCCATCAAATGCACCTTCTGCTGCCAGGAACAAATGGAAGAACGAAGAAGTTAAAATGAAGAAGATTATCTGGGACACTATCGACAAGCACTTGGTGGCCTACATCTCTGAACTGGACACCTCCAAGGAAATCTACGATAGATTGGTGAGTTTATTTAAAGTTAATGATGCAAATCAAGTTTTGTTTCTTAGAAATAAACTGAGGAAAATCAAGAAGGGTAAAAATGAGAGTATGCAAGCATACTTCTTAAGAATCACTGAGATCAAGAACGATCTCCTATCTATTAGGGAGACTATTATTGCAAAGAAATGGCACTCACAACTCTTGGAGGATTACCATCCGAATGGTACGTGTTCAGGACTACTCTTCTGAACAATAATATAATTCTTGGTTTCAAGGAATTAATGGCTAGATTCATTCAAGAAGAAACAAGGGTAGAAGAGCAAGAAATGCCCATGCCTAAAGGTCTTCCTACGACCTTTTCTTCTCGTGCTAAGAAAAGAAATAATTTCGAGTCTAAATCGAAAAGAAAGGCTAGACCTAAGGGTGGAAGAAAAGGATGATGTTACATCTGCGATAAAGTAGGTCACTATGCAAGGGATTGATAGAAAGGACTCACACCGGGACGATGATCAAAATCCCTCTCATGGTAATCAAAGGAATGGAAAATCTAATAGCAGAGGTAAGAGGAGTGTTGGGAATCAAGGAAGAGGAAAACCATTCAAGAAGGCTAGAAATTCCAGGATGTATTAAATGCACCTGTCCTCAAAAAGAATCTGGTGTCCATCTCGGTAATGGAAGACAAAGGCTACAAGGTAACCTTCAGCGATGGCAAGGTACGTATATGGAAAAATAATGTTAAATATGCCTCTACTCTTGGGTTTCGTGTTGATTCATTGTATCAGGTCGATGGAAGTCCGCTAGGTGTCATGTCTTATGACACATCTCTTTAGTCCGAACTTTGGCATCGGAGGTTTTCCCCCCTTCATTATAATGCTATACTTGATGTAAGACAAATGGTGACAGGGATGCCCGAATTCTGAGTAGAGAAAGAAGGTGTATGTCTAGGATGTGCCGAAGGAAAGCTCAAAAGGGGACCATTCCCCTCAAGCCAAAAGCAACACCTCTGATATATTACAGTTGGTTCACTCACGCATATCTGAGGTTGGCGTTAAGAGGGAGACTACTACACCACATACTCCTGAGCAGAATGGTGTGGCGAGAAGGAAGAGCCATACGATTGTGGAAGCTGTTCAGGCCATGCTACATGACCAAAGACTTCCGAAGTTTCTATGGGTTGAAACTACAAACACTGCCGTATATGTACAAAATTGATGCCCTCATCAAGCATTGGGTTCCAAGACTCCTGAAGAAAAGTTCACCAGTAAGAAACTTGATGTTTCTCATTTTAGAATTTTTGGAAGCCTTGTATATTTTCATGTGCTGAAAGAGAAAATAAATAAATTGGGTGCATCTAGAAAGAAGGGAATTTTCATGGGCTATGGTGAAAATAATTAAGGCTATAGAATCTATGTAGCCGGTCAAAGGGAAGTCGTGATTAGTCACGATGTCACCTTTGACGAAGATATAGCTCTCAGCAAGGTGGACAATCTTCCGACTTTGAGGAACTCTCAAGAAGCCAACACCAGGGAACCGAAAGAAAAGGATGATGAATCAATGCCTGATGTAGAAGAACCCATGGACCCGATTGATCCTCGTCCACATGAGCCTTCCTCTTCTAGGAAGAGGCCTTCATGGCTTAGGGGGATACTTGATGATGCCACCCTGAGGAACCTTCCGTCAAAGTAAGAAACCTAACAGGTATTAGGGATACCTGACCATCATGAGCACAATCATACAAAATGAGCCTTCGTCATTCTCGGATGTCGTTAAGCATCAAGTGTGGAAGGATGCTATGACGATAGAATGTGAGTCTATTATGGAGAGTGATGTCTGGGAAGTAGTTCCCAGACCTCGGACAAGACAATTGTTACTTCAAAATGGCTTTACAAGATAAAGCATGCAACAGATGGAAGTACAGAAAAGTATAAGTTTGACCTACGTGGACCAAAATATCTCCTCATCTTAATTGCGTTGTAGGTTCATCTGATCCTCCTCTGGAAGCTGCAACTTTTGGTGGTGGAATCAAGTCGATCCGACAGTTGGTTTGTGAGATATCATCTGCCCTAGTTTGACGATGAAGCTGCTAATGCTGATGCTGCTGATCTAGGGTTTGCTACCCCTGATATAAATTAGATTTATTGTACTATTTCTCTCTGCTGAATTATTGAAGATAAAAGAAGATTTGATCAAAGGGTTGCCCCACACATTGTGGGGTTTGTCCCTGGCCAGCCGCCACATCTTGTGTCTCTTGTCTTGGCTTGTTTTTTGTCGGTCAGTTAATGTTCTATCTGCACTTTACTTTATGTACATGTGATTGCTAATTTGTGGAATATAATAAGAAAAAGAAGTAAACTGTGATAAGCATAGAACATACCATAACTTAACAGAGCTATATACCAGATTCTTTTCCAATTGTTTCCCTCTCTTTGTCATCGCAATGTATCCATTTCATATCCAAAACCTACTCAAACATCTCTCCAAAGAGCTTCTTCATCCTGCCTCACAGCGAGCCATGCTTTGAACATTGTACACAACCTTGGTTGTGCTTAAAGCTATGAGAAATACATGATGGCATATCTCATACTAAGGAAACACCCAAATGTGCTTATCTAATCAACAATGATACAAAACAACATCAACACATCCATGCAGTCACATATCACAGGAAGAATGTCTCATACCAAAAATAGATCATCCCATGCAAATATCTTGAAGTGAGCTCGATGACAACTCAATGCGTATGAAGTGAATCACTTATGAATTAAATTAGGTTCTATGCACAACGAATTAAATTAGGTTCTATGCACAACACACACACACACACACACACACGAATGTTCAAACGGAACATCAATGCTTTAATTAAATGTCGATTGCCAAGTCAGGTTCAACAATATCTTTTCATAACTTCTTGAAATTTGATTGGTGTGTCCAAGGATTTGCATTTCCACTTTCTTTAATACATTCACTATATATATTTTATTTTCCCAACTTCAGGATGTGATACATCATGCCTTGATTCTTCATTTCGAACTTCAAAGACCATCTCCCTCTTGCTTTGATCATTAGAGGCTCATTTCCCGTCAAGAATAGACCATCAATATATAAAACCAAAATCAAAGCCATACCTTGGACCACTTTTGAAATAGAGGTTTGGATCGACACATCATCCTGGGTTCACTAGATACTATCAATGCAGACATATCAGGATCAGAGAGCTTGCTTCATACAATGCTTTCTGCAAACATAACACTTGACCAAAGCAATATGCTTAGCCTTACATAAATCATTACTGTGAAATAAAATCAATTAAGTCATCTTATCAAAGTTTATATTCCAAATCAAAATTAATATCAAACTCATCAATATCACAAATTCTTTGGACTAGGTGATGCATAAAGCTTATATCCAAATATCAAGTTACAACAAATTTTTGTTTACCAAGCACTATCCAATCAAACTTTATCAAGCCATACTCATGATCATAACATGAATCATTTCTACTACTTATAAATATGAATGGATACACCAGTAACAAGTCATATAAGTTTCATTCTTCCAAGTTTCATCTATTCATAATGAGATTGTTGCATATTGAATCACAACTGTTTATACTTCAACCAATGTGTCAAAGATAATGATGTCAACACAGAATACCAATATAAGTCATTGAAAGGAACTATGCTGATATAACATTGTTATCAAGGAAAATAATCAGCCGTTAAATCAAATCATTAGTCATCAGGTCAAAACCCAAACTTTCTATCACAGTGAGATCAATAGCCCAAAACATATCTCAACATAAAGTCAAAGTTTTAAATCATTATCAAGCATCATGTCAAAACTCCAAACACTGCTTATCTATATCAAGCAACCAAATCTAGTCAAACCCTTGCAACTGTTATCAAATAATGTCATACACAAGTCTCAATGGTTAAGTCATAATGAGATGTTGATATGCATATTCTGGTCCCCTGCAAACACAAGTTTAGTCAACACATTCACATTCTCTATAGTGAGTCAAATATTTAAACTTCCCTATTCATATAACTTTCTGTTGTCTGCTCCATGTCTATAGGAATATCATACTTTTGGAGCACTTTTGATTTTACGCATAAAGCTTTAGTTTTGTGTCCTATAGGTATAACCACACTCATAGGGATTCTTCTGTGCGGTTGAGAGGCTACAATCACACTCTTACGCTTGCTTCTGTGTGGGTGAGTCTTAGAGTAAGGAAAAGTATTTCTTCATAACTTTGTTGCATACCAACAATATTAGATATTTGGCTATTCATGTCCATAAATCTTACTTCAACAGTAAGGATTATTCTATACATATAATGCAAATGATAACTAGTATAGGGATCTGATGAAGATATTCTCCCTCTAAATGGGAAGCCACTTCAACCATCTTCATTCAAGTCATCAACCTATCTATAATACTGTCATGCATCAACAAATCTGTTAGATCATAAATTCAGATTATATCACATATTTATCATGGTCATATCATGTTAGCATCAACTACTTCACCATTACATCATGACATCAATATTTCATCAAGGGTTAATGTCAAATAGATAATATGATTATTCTTTAAGAATCATGATCACAACATTACTTCTTTGCCACATAACTCAATCCATCAAGTCAGAACATTCAATTTTACCATATGCCATAATTACCAAGCTCATCAAAACTTAGCTACGATCAACAAGAAGATCATGAATATCAATCTCATTGTTATACTTCTATCATCATGGTTACCATGCTTATCACAAACATTATCAATAGTATCCAGTTATCATCTATTAGAATCAAGGTGCTAGTCTTCTTTATGTGATCAAGATATCCAAAATGATAGATGTTAGGCAAACATAAAGCATACCAATATATCAAAGATCAATATTAAGTGGCTTCATAGAATTAAGAAGTTCATTATGTCTAAAAGGTAATAAACTCTTCTTCACTGCCAAGTGTATCGTTTCCTCATAGGTATCATGAATCAAACTTCCTATCATATGCATACATGAGCCATTTGTGAAGGTGATATACTCATCATGTCTTAGGGTTATTAATTTTTACAACTGCGGTCAAATTCCACTTTGGACAACTCAAATGACCAAGATAATGATGGCATTAGATTCCTGTTTTTGGGAGGACTAAAATTGACCTAAATATCACCCAATTTAGTCAAGAGGAAGTTGAGTTATCAAAGTTCCTTTATGGGATCAAGATATCCAAAATGATAGATGTTAGGCAAACATAAAGTATACCAATATATCAAAGAACAATATTAAGTGGCTTCATAGAATTAAGAAGTTTGTTATGTCTAAAAGGTAATATACTTCTTCACTACCAAGTGTATCATTTCCTCATAGGTATTATGAATCAAACTTCCTTTCATATGCATACATGAGCCATTTGTGAATGTGATATAGTCATCATGTCTTAGGGTTGTTAATTTTTGCAACTGCGGTTAAATTCCACCTTGGACAACTCAAATGACCAAGATAATGATGGCATTAGATTCCTTGTTTTGGGAGGACCAAAATCGACCTAAATATCACCCAATTTGGTCAAGAGGAAGTTGAGTTATGAATTATTTTATTCATACATGTATTATGGAATGGGTCGGCCCTAACCACAAGGGTAACTACTTGGCTTAGCCTTAAACCCAAGTGGACCCTTAGGACAACCTATAAATAGAAGGGACCTCAGGCTCATTTGAACACATTCGATCAAGCTATGTTTTCTTCTTTTTTGTCTTGGTTCAGATAGGTTTGGTTGAAGAAGTTCATGCAAGGGTCCGAAATCACAATGTGTGAGTTTCACTTTGAGTTAGGGTTTTCTGGTTTCTGGATGCTGGCATAAAACAAGGAATTTTAGTCCTTGGACATTGGCACATAGTGGTTATGAGAGTGTCCAGAGAGCCTTGGACACTGGCACAGAGGCTTATGGAAGCGTCTAGGGATTTAGAAGTAGATCTGAAGGTGTCGGTCCTAGGACACTTGCACAGAGTGGTCCTGAGAGTGTCCAGGCTGTCCTGGAAGCACACAAAGTAACTTCAAGGGAGCAACCAAGGTTTTTTCAATAGATATGATGAGTCGGACCCCTAACACATAAACATAATGGTATGGAAGCATCTGGGCTCCCACAAGCGCTGGCACAGTTCACAGAGAGTGTCCAGGTCTACAATAGACTCTCGCACAACTCCTCCCTGCGTCTGAGACTCAAAGATGAGGTCTTAGTATTGCGATGATTCTGCTCAGTTATCAATAATGTTCGACATAGTGACAATAATATACAACAATTGACATTAGTTGTGACAACACATTACAACCAACAATATGAGGGTTTTGATTTCTAACATGATCTATTTCATGGATATCATTATTGTTTTGTTGCATAGATAAAGTTATGGATCATTGTACTCTCTTTTGCTACATCATTTGATGATAATCTAAGAAGAAGAAGATTTGCAAGGGTTTTCCCTGGTCTTGGACCAATCATGGTGTCTCTATGTTTGTGCATGCTTTTCTTCTACTGTTCCTTTTATGTTCTGTTGCATTGATGATGATGACGTTGTTATTTCTATATAAATGCATATGTTGATGAATAATGGAGTAGATATGAATAATATAATGATGATATGAGGTGAACTTAATGTATTAATGATCAAATGCAATTATCAAAGAAAAGAACAATGTAGCCCTATGAAAAATTAACATGGTATTAAAGTCGGGCTGAAGAAAAGTCATGGAGATCACCCTAGGATGACACCTTTGATGGATGCAAGAAGAGTTTGGTGGAGACCTAAAAGAATTCCAGGGTTTGAAGAAAAACCTATGTAACTTGATTATTAGGGTTTGATGGATTCTATGATGATTGGGTTGGAAAGAAAACCATGGTTTATGGAAACAATAGGAGATATGGAACCCCGCTAGTCAATGTGAGGATCCTCAAGCAGTTGACAAAGATTTGTTGAAGCCCTAGATGGGATAATCCTTAGCAGACCTAGTTGGATAACTGAAGATTGGTTGAAGAGGGAGAGGATCACCTCTCATTGAAGATAGTACTTCTTGACTTATAATGTTTATGTAATTTTATTTAGACCTATGGATATGATGATTATGTTTATTACTTATAATTCCTGCATATGTATTTGAATATATGGATGCTTCTAACCTCCTTGATGAGATGTGATAAGTGAATCCTTCTTGAGTATCATTTGAAATGCATGAAGGATGGCCAGAGCTGGAAAAGGTAAAGAGACACTATTACACAATATGCCTATGTTGAATGAGAAGGTGCACAAGTATTTGAATACCAAAACGTATGCATGGTGTGTTGTGTTTCAGATATTGGCTTGGTAACCCCTAAGGTATGATGAGAATGTCTCTTTCTTTGATGGCTCATGCATGCATATGAAAGTGTCTTGGATCTATGTTCCCTATGATGAAATGATGCACTTGGTGTTGAAATTTTGATCTTCTTGAATTCTATAAGGCTATCTAATGTTGATTCATTGATACACTTGATGATTAGTTAGCATCCATCTGTTGAACATCTCGATCCTATAAATAAGGCTAACAACTTGACTCTAGTAATTGATGCTCTTGATACTTGTCATGATGGATTTCATATAGAAGGATAGCTCATTGACTCCTATACATGAGTTTGCTGGTAATTATTGCGATAAACATGATGAAAGAATATGGAAAGAGTGATTGACACTCTTGTTATTTTGACAAAGCTTTAGTGAATAACCTAATTTGATATCATTGGTCATGAAGAGCATGGTAACCTTGATGTGAGAGGTATAATTGTAAGATTGATGTGTAGATCTCTTACTACCCGTGGTCATGTCTTGACGACATATGGTTAAATTGAATGTCCTAACTTGATGAATTGGCTTGATAGAGAATGATATTGTGTTCATAATCATTGAGATATGATGTTGCATCTATCTACTGCTTTGAGTCTAAACCTTTGATGGAAAAATGATGTTAGAATGCTGATAGCCATGATAGATATGTTTATGATGTAACAAGATCCACTGTTGCTTGACTCTAGTAGAGATAGGCAGATGATATGAATGAAGATGAATGATGTATATCCCCAGTCAGAGGGAGAATATCTTCTCAAGACTCGTACTCATAATACAATTTTCATTATGTGTTGCTGAATTATCATTTATGTGCATCTAATAGTATTGATTTGCAACAGAGTCTTAGATCTGAAGCCTATAAAAAAATTAGGGTTTCTTCTCTAGGCGCAAGCATACAGAAGATACCCAACCTCTTATGCTCTTAACCTGCAAATGATACCCAAATACAGAATATGCGAAGAAAAGATACCCAGAACACAGAATATGCGAAGAAAAGATACCCAGAACATAGAATAGCAATGATTTTATTATTCAGAGAGTAATGTTCACTTGCCTCTTCGAGGGGGCAACCTCCAATAGAGCAGAGCTCGATTACAAAATAAGACACGATGCTCCTCGCAGGGAGTCCCTATCCTTTATATATGACTCATACATACAATACCACGGGCCAATACCGTGGTATTAATAATACCATCTATCTAATAATACTACCGCCCATTTGCAACTAACACTGGTCCCTTCATTAATTGCGGGTTAACCACTTACAAATATTAATATGGGCTTTATGGCTCTTGACGATGACGTGATCCCATGACATGAATAAGGGGGTTAGGGTGGGACCCTAACATGCCCTCCCCCTTAAGACTAGCCTTGTCCTCAAGGCTGAAGCTGCGGAAACGGCTGAAGAATAGTGGCTGGTTCCCAAGTTGCATCTTCCGGAGAGGTGTCTTTCCATTTGATGAGGACCTCTTTAATCATGCGGCCGCGCAGGTGCTTGTCTCGTGTGTCTAGAACCTGTTCCGGTTGAAGCCAGATTGACCCTTCCTCGTCCAATTCCGGTAGACTGGTTTGAACTCGGCAATTGTTCCCAATCACTTTCTTGAGGCACGATACATGGAAAACTGGGTGGATTTTTGTTGTAGGTGGCAAAGCCAACTTGTAAGCCACTTCTCCAATGCGTTGAAGTACTTGGTATGGTCCATAGAATTTTGGAGAGAGCTTTTGACAACCCTTGTCTTTGAGTGATGTTTGCTTATAGGGTTGCAGCCTCAAAAAGACCTGATCCCCTTCTTGAAATTGGCGCTCTGAGCGATGCTGGTCAACCTGTTGCTTCATACGATTCTGAGCTTGATGAAGATTCTCGCGAAGATGGGCGAGCATGGTTGCGCGGTGTTGTAGGAGTTGATCCACTGCTTGTACTTTTGAGCATCCCTTGAGATAAGAAGTAGGTGAAGGCGAGAGTTGACCATATACTGCTTCATAGGGAGTCATTTTGGTGGTGGCATGATAGTTGGTGTTATACCACCATTCAGCCAAAGGTAGCCACTGTATCCAAAGGTGTTGCTTTTCTGAAGTGAAACACCTAAGGTAGGTTTCTAGACATTTGTTGACGGCTTCGGTTTGACCATCTGTTTGCGGATGATAGGAAGTACTGAGTTTTAGTTGAGTGCCTTGTATTCTGAAGAGTTCCCGCCAAAAATTGCTGGTGAAGATCAGGTCGCGGTCGGACACAATAGAAGTGGCATGCCATGCAATTTGAAGATCTGATCCATGAAATATTGAGCAACCAAAGTTGGTGTAAATGGGTGGGGTAGAGCGCAGAAATGAGCATACTCCGACAATCGGTCCACAACCACCATGATGAATGACTTGTTCCCTAACTTTGGAAGACCTGTAATGAATCCATAGAAACCTCCATCCAAATTGATGCCAGAATGGGAAATGGTTGTAATGTGCCTGGTGTGTTGACGGTTTCCCCTTTGTGGCGTTGACAGACATCACATTCGGCTACGAAAGTAAGGATGTCCTTTTTCATGCCTGTCCAAAAAAAGATCTTCTGGTGCGAGCATACGTCTTCTGAAAGCCCGAATGTCCTGCAATGGGAGATGAGTGCAATTCTGCCAAAATGCGACTTTTGAAGGTGGATGTTGGTGATATTACGACTCTGTCCTTGTAACGAAGAATATCATCCTGCCACAAGTAGCCCTTGGTGGAATTTGGATCTACCTGCAATTGAGAAATGAGTTGGGAGAGCCCGGGGTGTGAAAACCATTCCATGCGAGCCTCTTCAATCCAATCTGGAATGGGGAGGGAAATTGCGAGCAGAGTACTTTCCTCCTCAAATTGGCGAGATAATGCATCTGCTACACTATTGCCTTTCCCTTTCTTGTAAATGATCTCATAATCATATCCCAGCACTTTGGCTAACCATTTATTTTGTTGTGGGGAGGATAGGCATTGCTCCAAAAAATATTTAAGACTGTGATGATCTGTGCGGATTTGGAAACGTCGCCCCAATAAGTAAGGTTGCCAGGTCGCGACTGCATCTAAGATGGCCATCATTTCCTTCTCATAGGTAGATTGGCCCAGATTCCTCCCACTGAGTTGTTGGCTTGTGAAGGCCAACGGTCGCCCTTCCTGCATTAAGACCGCTCTAATACCTGTACCCGAAGCATCACATTCAATGACAAAGGATTTGTTGAAGTCAGGTAGTGCTAAGACTGGAGTGGAACACATGGCGTTTTTTAGAGCGGTAAATGCCTGTTGTGCTTCCTCGTTCCAGAAGAAGGAATTTTTCTTTAGGAGTTGAGTGAGGGGCTTCGCTATG
>APFE031536975.1:2048-16718 GCA_000404065.3 Pinus taeda | reverse complement strand
GGGGGGCGGGTGTTATGCACTCATCAAATCAACACCACAAAAATTCCCAAAACTTCCTTTGCATTAAGATCGCTAACCATTACATCATAGATCAAAAAGATTTGTGGGAATTTCTCAAAGAAAGTATTAAATCAGATTTTATAGCACATAGATAAAAAAATTTGCACATATACAAAATTCTGCAACAACTATTAACAAGAAACACATAAAATAGAGACTCAATATATGGAAAAAGTTTCTCAATTCATCCCTCTATGTCTTCTTATATAGACTCACTCACTTGATCTAGTCCTCGTGGAGGTTATTTGATCCTGCCTTAATTTGGTCTTCTTTGACAAAATCCTGGAGTTCTTTCCCTGTTTCCTATCGATTCTTCCAAAATTAGCTCCAGTTTCCTATTTTTGTAGATTCTCTTCCCTGGTTTTAGGTTATGTAGGTCCTAATATTTATTTCTCTATTGCGTTTAAATCTATGGTGACCTACTTCTGATGAATTTTTCCATATATCTTCTGCAACTTTTTTTCACCATATTTATATAAAAAAGACCCAACAATCTCCAAGAAAGTTTTGTACCTATGTCTAGGTTTATTAAATAGGGATCATTGATACCCAGTATGCCATGGGACTTTAGTTCCCTTATAGTAGGAATTAGGTTCTCCTATGGGTGAAACCTTTGATGGAAGCTTCAAGAAGACTAATAAATGGATTTATATGTTAAACCCATTCTCCATAGTTCTATTGTATCCAACAAGTAGAATGGGACTAGTAATAAATATCATATAGAATTTTCTTTCCTTTTAGTATCATCCAGTTAGAAAGAGGCGAAGTAATTAATGGTTTCTATTCCATGATAGTTTCCTTCCAAATGTTAATATGACACTCATTGCTAGCTTATTAATCCAAGTTAGTCATACTTGCATGATTAGAAGAGTTTCTTTTAGAAGTTTTGATATAGGGGAACCTTCTTTGATTTTCAAGAAATTCTCCAAGCACATTATTGTATGTACCTCAAAATATATTTTGTTTATAATCTTGTTCCAGTAATCAGTTCCAGTAATCATAATTTATCATTATCAATCTTCAAATAATTTTATCACCCAATGGCTAGGTCCATTAGAGAGAAATCTTTGATCTTAGTCTGTCATGGGACTTAGGTTCCCTTAAAATATACCAATTTACTAGATGAAATCTCTTTGAATTAGATTTTCCTCCTTTCCAAACAAATCTCCTTAATACTTAAGCTCTTTGTTTCATGTTACAACATATAGAAACATTAAATGAATGTTGCAATTATATACCCATATAAAAAATCACATTCAAACTAAAATAATCTATAAAATGCTATGAAAACATATGAATTTTTTTGCAATGAAAAATCATTTTAGTTCACCATACCTAAGGGTGTGATACACCAAATGAGAAATCCATAACTATTGTTGTATCGGTGGAATAAGTTGACATTGATTCATCTGTCATGATGAAAGGTGTCTTATAGGGGTGTAGCAATTGCAAACAATATGTAATTAGATATAAAAAGGAAAAAAAATACAATTAAGATTATATAGATGGTCAAAATACTAATCTCGTCCATATAACTATCATGTCTTTCTACCTCCATCAACCCATAAAAAGTATCCCCATATCTCAAACATCTATCAGGCATCTTCTAATAATACGATACTACAAGGGTTGAAGTTGCAACCCCTCCCCCAACATCACCCCTGACTCACTCCTCATGGGATAATACTGCAAAACTACCATGTTGCACTAGTTTTCAAGTTATAGTGGCTATACCTATGTGTATGGATCATACTTTCACCTAATGGAGGATGCTAGGTAGTGAGGTTAGGCCTTCACCTAGAAGGATGATGATGATGACCTAGTGTTAGGTCACATTTGGGATTCTCCCTATCATGTGCAAATCCCAACCTCTTACCTTGAAATTTTCCAATGTCAAAGTAGTTGAAATGGAGACCTAAAATGAATTATTCCCATAATTTACTAAAGAAATACAAAGAAACCTCCCTATCATTACATGGAGTTTCATCAAATACAATAAGCCACCTATCCATGCAATGGTCTAGAAATGGATGGAAGGTGCATTAGTTTGTACGAATGTGTTTCTTGTTGAATAGTTTTGGTAATTGGGTATGTGGATCAATAGACAATGTCATCAATTATTGTTTAGGGATGTTTAATTCACTAACTCACTCTTTATTTAAACCTGTTTTATAATACTCAAACATTATAGGCTTATAATAAAAAATATTATTTGACAAGCCTTGGGCATCTACAATATATCGTACAATTTTATATAGAGAAGTTCTTAGAAACAATCACAATGACTCTTTGGTATTTTAAAGGTCATGTATGAGGGTCCTTAGAGAAATTATAGTTCCATCAATATTAGCATTTTCATTTGGTAGTAGTGCCACCTTAAGGTGAAGTTGGGTTTGGGATCTCAATGGGCTCCATATTCATCAATATACTTTCAATTTAATATGGTAAGATACAATTTCAAAATAAAACAAGATAAACTAGGTGATGGGGAAAATATTTACCTTTCCCTATTCAGCCCTATGTAAGCCCCATGTCAGCCCTAAAAATGCTTATTAAGCCCAAGATATTGAGTGATTACATTTCTATTGTTATATTTTTATGTAGGTTAGAACCTTTCGTGGTCCTAATTAATTATATTTTTTTCCTTACTCTCCTATATATACACTAAGAGACCTAGTCTTAGGATAATCAAATATTGTCTTATACATTATATTCATCGTAGGAGGAGGTTTCCCCTTCAAAAATGACTATAATTATTGTTTTATTATCATTTTAATGGCACAAGGTTCATAACATTTGGTATTAGAGCTCATGATCCTACAATTTTGTTACTTGGAACAACTCATTTTGGAATTTTCACTATATTTTTTCCTGAGAAGTTTCAAATGGTGAAACTTGGAGAATATTAAAGGGAAATACTAAAGAAAATCTAGTTAAAATTTCATATCTTAGTTCGTTATATTTTTGTAGATAGGGTCTAAGGAAGTTAGGGCTCTTCAATGCTCCCAATATTAGTTCCAAATAATTTAGTTTGGAATAGTCTCTATACATTTATTTATGGGAGTTTTTAGATGGTGAAACTTGAAATATATTGAGGATAAGTTTCAATTAACATATGGTTCAAATTCTAGATCTTGGTTTAGTATACATTTGGAGATATGCTCTAACGAAGTTAGGGTTTCTTAATTCTCCTAAAATCAGTTTCAAACATGTCACTTTGGAATTTTTTCTATAAATTTTCTGTGGGAGGTTTCAAATAGTGAAACTTAGATCATATTGTGAATAAATATTGGGGAACATTTAATTCCAATTCTATAGTTCGTTTTGCTACACTTTTAGAGTTATATTCTATGGAAGCAAGGTTTGATGAAGAATCTTGAAATCATCTTCAAATAGGTCATCTTGGTATTTTTGCTATAGCTTCTTTTATGAGACTTTTCAAACCATGAAATCTTCATGGATCTCAAGAGTCATACAAAATTACCTCTAGTATAACTTTTAGAATTATATTTGAAGAATTGGACACATGCAATACTAGGCAAGTTTGCTTATGAAAAGAGGCCAAAAATATGTAAGTTTTGAGAAGTTTACCACAACTTTCACTTGGAAATCAAATTTTGGTCACACCTATGGACCTGTAGAGAAGACATATTAGAGTATTACAAACCAAATTTTCAGATCCATAAGGGCTCAAATCTTAGAGATATGTGTGTAGATCATCTTCCGGATTCATCGCATGAGATTACTTGTTGATCGACGTTTCAAACCATCAACGGTGGTTTATCTTTAGGATGTGAAAGAATTAGTGGAAAACAGGTCTTATTATTCAATTTAATAAATAGATGTAAGAGATGCATTGCCGATAGAGATTAGGGATTATTAATCTAATAATTTATTATTGAATTTAATCTATAATTTTATTTATATTCTTATTTTAATTGTTTAATTTATATTTTTTGTTGTTTTAATTATGTTTTAGTTATTAAAAGGTTTTGAAATTTATATGTCTTAGAGATATATCAAGGAAAATATTAGCCATTCAAATATTCTTCAAATTAAAATTTTAAAGATACATAACACATAAATTTTGATCAAAAGATCCATTTTTTTGGGTGAATGGAAATTGTGATAAAGAGGAGTACTATTATTAATTTCTCACATGGTTTTAACGAAATATCTAAAATCCAGGACACCAATTAAACCTCCTGAAGGCTCATGCAAGGCTTATGAAGAATGTGAAGATTTATAATATAGGTTCCCCCAATTAGGGAACAAAGTTAATGAAATTTATGGTTGTATGTTGAAAATGTGGATCTATCAGGTTCTAATAAAAATGTGGGTGGAATTGAAAATAATATGAATGAAAATAAGGAAAATATATAAAATTCCATCGAGGAATAAATAAAATAATTAAAAATAATTCTATTAAAATATATTTGTAAAAGGGACGTGGAGATCCAAGGAAAGAACATAAGGAGAAGCATGGCGATGAGACTCAATCACATATGGGGAGTATGCTATCACAATAATAGAGCACAAGTATTTAATCATAGAACCGTAATAAGGAATTTCTAATCAAAGATCCACATCATTAGGGATTCAAATCAGCACCAAGGAGTTACTACATTTTGAAGATTGATATGAGGAAGCTTGATGGTAGTGATCATATAACATGGATATTCCAAATGGAGCTATACTTTGAACTACACCAAGTGGCATCCTTACAAACGGTAAATATCTCATCCATGTTTTTAGAAAAATACTAGCATGTATGGTATCAATGACTTTGTGAAAGGAAAAGGGATTCTATTATATCTTGATCCATTTTTACAAAGGAATTGATAGCACATTATATTGATATGAAGAGAAATTATTCTTTAGTCAAGTGGTAAATCTTTGACAAAAGGTCCAATTACATAGCACATTCAACAATTCCCAAAGTTGAGTCTCAAGGTAAATAACATTTGAAAGGATAAATTGTTAGACCTATTTTTGGGAACTTTAAAGGGAAGCATCGAATAGGAGGTGCATCTTTTTGAACCTAAATCTCTAGAAAATGTCTTCAATCTAGAAGGGAAAGTTGAAAGTAAAAATATGGCCACTGAAAAATTGGTCACTAATGACTATAAATAGTTAATGCTTCCTCTCCTAAAATGACAAGGTTTCTCCTTAGAAAATGAGTGAAATAAGAGAAGATAGGCTAGGTTTCAATTGTGATAGCAAGTACAATAAGGGAATGAATGTAGTGAGAATAAATATTCTACATAGACAATGAACTGAAAGAAGATCAAGAATTATAATCGTCACAAGATTTACAACTAGAAGAGACTACTCCAATAATATCTTCTCATGCATTTGCCAACATCAATATGCAACAAACCATCAAAAAGGAAGGATGCATAAAAAAAAGAGAAGGGTAACAGTGTTGATTGATTCTAGCAATACCCATAACTTCACCAATTACAAATTAGAAAAATGTCTCAATTTTTTTATATATCTAGCACCAAAATTTCAATTGATGATTACAGATGGAGGTACCATAAATATTTCAGGAAAATGCCATAGTATTAAGCTCAATATGGGGGAGTATTTATTAGATAGTCCTCGGATTACAATAAAACTAGGTGGTGTTGATGTTGTATTAGGAGTCTAGTGGTTACAATCATTAGGAAAAATGACCTTTAGTTTTCAAGATCTCTTCATAATATTTACATCTAAAATGAAAGGAAATTGAGCTTAGAAGCATTTAAAGGAAGCCTTGTAAAGAGTTAAGTGCCAATGAAATAAAAAACTACACAAAAAGGGGCACCATGGTGTAGTGGCACAATTAGGTTCACTAAATGTCCAAATTTCAATATCATCTATGTCAAGGGATCTCCATAAAATTATAACAATTATTCCAAGATATTTGAATTAATTCCTAAGGGTCTTCCACCTACTCGAGACCATAACTATGGAATTCACTTTGCAACGAGGTAGTGTACCAGAGATAAATGAAGAAGGGAGAATCATACTAGAAGTAGAAACAATCCTTGAAGCAAGGATTAAGCAGTTGACTAACTCAAAATTTGCGGATTATCTCATCAAACAAAAAACATACGAGTGGAAGAATGACATGGCAACATGACTTATTCATGTAAGATCACTACCAGTTAATAAAGTGTTCAGGACGACACTTGTTTGAAGCAAAGGGACATGTCAATCCCTATATAAGCCCCAAGTCAACCCTAGAGACCATGATTAATCCCTAGATATTAAGTGATTACAAATTATTATTATTATATTTTTATGTTGGCCAGAACCTTTCATGGTCCCATTTTATTATAATTGTACCTTACTCTCTTATATATACTAAAGAGACCTAGTCATAGGTTCATCAAATCTTGTCTTCTACATTGTACATATTGTAAAAAGGTGTTTCCCCTTTGAATAGGACTACAATTATTGATTTCTTATCATTTTTAAGGTGCAGGGTTCATAACATTCCCTCAAAAATGAATTAGGTGTTTTTTAATTTTTTTTTTCATTTTTTAACGAATTTTGAAAATTTAAAAAGAGAAAAGGAATTTCCATTTAAATCTTTAGTTGGAATGCCTTGAAGATGAAATTTTTAGAGTTGACCAACAATTTGCTTGATATTCCATCATAATCTCTCCTTAATTTGTTCAATGACTATTGAAAACACACTATGCAGTCTCAATGCATATTGGAGAAAAATAGGGCCATAACAATTTAAAATTTAGCTCAACAAGAATGGACACTGCCACCTTAAAGACCAAGTAGATGCCAACGAAGAAAATCGCAAGAAGGCGTGTACATTCCTAAGAGTGCATGCTCATTTTTAAGAACAAGTGAACACTTATAGAAATGTGCATGCATTCCCATGACTTGCCTTGCTAGCACTAACTTGGACTCTAAGGTGGTAGTTTGGGGGTTGTCGAACGTGGATGCACATGAATGTGTGTGCATTATCAAGGATGCACCTACATTCCTACATGTTCATGTTTGTAAAGGCCCCATTGCCACGTTTAATGTCATCATGATCTTACAAGCACCCATGCCTTTATAGAACCTATCCATATATCATTTGGAAAGGGTTTTTATAAAAACAAAATTGGTAAGTGATAAATCTTTGTTTAGAACATTATATATTTGCAAAATTTGAATACAAAACCTATCATTCCACTATATTCAATATTTTTTTTCACAAATGCATAATACTTACACACAAATACTCATTGTAATTGAAAATTGCATAATACCTACACTCATAGATACTCATTGCAACTAAAAAAATGAAAATATTTTTGTCCAAAGGAATTGAATCAATAGTGAAAAAAGAAATTTCCACTTGGGAAGTTTTAAACTCCCTTTCAAATCCATGGGGAAAAAATGATTTTCACCATTGAACAAGGATCAAAGTTATGTTCTAATAGTTATGATAAAGCTAGTAAGTAAATGTCTTTTAAAGTCACTTTCAAATCCATGGAAAAAAATGATTTTCACGATTAAACAAGAGTCAAAGCTATGTTCTAATAATTATGATAAATCTAGTAAAATAAATGTCCATGTTGCTAAATTCTTAACTACTACTAATAACAACCACAACAACAATAATAAATAGTGAATACAGATTTTTATATTATTAATTTTTTTTCAAAATAGTTAATGAAATATCTAAGAATAATAAATTAAATATAATTTGATTAGTTAACAATTTTAAACCAATAAACTAATTTAAAGTCACTTTTAATCTATGGTTAAAAAATTATAATAATAAATTAAATATAGTTTGATTAGTTAACAATTTTAGCCACTTATACAACTTAAAATCACTTTCTAATCCATAATTGAAAAAACAAAAAAAATCCAAATGACATTCGTATAATTATAAATAGAATTTATTATTATTATTATTTTATTTATTTAATCAACTATTCAAATTTTTGTAAGTTAATAAATTCGAGAAAAGATGATATGATTCATGAATGTTAAATTAAACCCAACCCTAGTCAAGTAACTTACCACCCATGACAAGTCAAACGATCAACCCTAATCAAGTGACTTACCACCCATGACAAGTCAAACGATCATTTTTATGACAAATTCGTGTGGACGTTATGGAATCCACGTCAACATGAATTCGTGTGGAGCTTCAACAACTATGACGCAATCCACGATCCCAAAAACTTTGAATAATAACAATGATAAAGGAGAAGAGCCCTGCACGTTCAGGAACGTGTGAGGTGCGCTAGAGCACGTACGAGGTATTACAGTGAATCCTGTTACGGTTGGAATTTCAAATCTGAAGCAAAGTTTAAATTTAATAGTTTTTGTAATTTAATATTTTTTTTCCATAGCCACAATTTTAATATTTGCTTTTATTTAGAAGCTATTTATAAATCTTTACTGAGTTGCTTGGCCGGCCCAACGGTGAGGGTGAACATGAGGCGGCACATATTACTCATCGATTTAACCAACTGGAGAATTTTGCATCATTAAAATCTCTCACACTCCACGTTTCTCTTCATCCTGTACCGTGGAAATGTGATGCTGGTGACTACTAATCTTGAAATAGGAAGTGGGAGAATTGAGAGGATTTATGCAGAGAAGAACCGGAGCTGTGCTCTCGGGTTTATTATCTTCAATTGACAGAGAGAAGAAAGATAGCAGCGGTGCCCTTGCAAGGATGCCTCCAAGAAATTGGGAGCATATGTCTCTGGATATGGATCCCCACATTCCTCGTGGAGAGACAAATAGTCTAATGAACACCAGGGCCAGTGCCATGTCCAGATGGAAAGTTGACAAAGATCATCATGGCTCAAGCTGCAAGACTCTGAATCCAGTGAAATCACAGAGCCCAACAACTAGTCCATCAGCCAAACAAGCTAGTAATAGTGCCAACAAATCAGATGTGGTTATATATGTGGGCAAAGCCAGGAGCCAGTTTGTGCTGAGCTCTGAGAGCTTGAGCAGCTCATCATATTTCAGAAAGAGGTTATTTGAACACCCCTCTTCTGAGATCACAGCAGACTGTGAGGAATCTGTGTTTGAGAACGTTATGACAATATTAAGGTATGGAGGACTAGAAGCACTTCCACAGTTGTCAGACAATGAAAAGTTTAAGCTGAGGAAAGAGCTTGAGTTCTTTGGCATTCAAATTCCAGAGGATCTGAAACAAAATTTGGTCTCCATGAACTCTTCAAATTCAAGAATTCATCCCCATTTTTCCATGGCTGACCTCCCTGATTTCCCAGCTGAACTAGGGGATCCCTCCAAGCTCGTTATAGTTGCACGTTTGGATGAGACTGGTAAAGGGAAATGTGAGTGTATGCCCTATGATAGGCCCTCTCAGTGGGCTTTGAGTTTTCATTTCAGGCATGCATTTTGCATTGGGTGTGGAGAGAGGCCTGCAACCCATATGTCATCAAAAACCCTGGTGGAAATGTTCCAAGCAGCAGCATTGTACTACTCAAGCCAGGATAAAGTCAGCCCTAAGAAATGGTTTGTAGGGTGTGATTCTACTTGCTCACTCAAATTTCTCAATACCAGACCTTGCTGTGTATGTCCTTGTAGTGCTTCTCAGAAGAAGAAGCCCATGTGGGCAGTTAGCAGTTTCCATTGCCACGCATTCTGCACTTCTTGTGGGAAATGTGCAGAGGGGTCAACCTTGGTTTGCATTATGCTCACAGTTCGCTATGGAGGTTTTAACAGGTCTCCAAAGGGTGGATCAACAGGTAATAAGAGAGAGCAACAGCTGAATGGCGATCATCTTATTAATCTCAGAGAGGTTCCTACACTTGTTCATGCCAGGAATTCTATTTCTTCAGAGCAATCTATCTAGTCAATAGGCTTGTATGTTGATTATGCTATGTATTGAATTGCACTGGCTTGATAGGGAGTGATGTCCTCAGTATTTAGCAAGAAATTTGATTTGATTTGAGTTGGACTGTGATACTGTATCTTTCATTCAGGTTTCAAATAACGTAACACATGAAATTAGCAATGTCTTTGAGATATAGGTTGCTTGTTAACTTGCCTGTTAATCTGTTTGTTAATGATAATGGAAAAAATCGAAAGAAAAGTTTACCAGTCAGCCTATGCATGTCATGCCTCCTGTGAGGAATTGCATCCACATCCAAGTTATTAATTTTTTTTTTTTTAAGTATATTTCATATTATTATTATCATTGATTTAACTAAAACTGTGGATAGTTATTTTGTTATGTAAATAAAATATTAAAAATATTAGTTATAAAAGTTTAATGGTTCGATTTAAATGGTCGTGTCTTTTTTTTGAAGTCTCAGTGTCTTTGTTATTGGGATTGGAATTTAATTATTTTAAATCTTAGTATGTATGGAGATGAGATGAATTGATTTATAAAAATATTATATTTGGTTATTTATTATTTGATAAATCTCACTTTAAGATATATTTAAATTTGTTTTTTTATGTTATTATTTATACAATATGGTTTTTTATTTTTCTTACTTTTTTTTTTTCATGTTTTAAAAAAATATATTATTTTTAATTTTAATTTAAAATATAAATTTTAATTTATTTTAAATTTAACTTTTGTTTTTAATAATATAAAGTTTATTTATATTTATATTTTTTTAATATAAATATTTATTATTATTATTATTTATTATAACTTATGGAAAGGTATATGCAAACATATCCCTTATATGGGAGCAGATATATGAAAACATATCCCTTATATGGGAGCACCGGTTCAATAAAAGTGCACTTGAAAATATGGCAATAATAAAAATATAAAGTGTAAAAGTTTTGGTAAGTTATTTTAAATGGTTAAGCATTTTGATGGTGTATGTGAGGGTTCCTTTTTTTGCAAACATTTAGAAGAAATTTTTGAAAGGAGAAAGGCATACAACTTCATTAGTCCTTGAGTTTCTTCATAGTGTCTATTTCTTAACCTTTCTGTTAACAAGGCCAAGTATGTTTTGATTTTCATTAATGACTAATTAAGGTACAATTGGGTATATTTCCTCAAAAAGGATCAATTTTTTTCAAGTGGTATACATCCTCAAGAAAAAAATCAAAGGTTTTTTAGTGTTTCAAGGACTTGAAAGTTCTTGTAAATAAGTAGCCAAGAAAGAGAATCAAGATTCTATATACAAAGAATGGGGGAGAGCATGTGAACAAACATGTCTCACAATCTATTTGCAAAAAAAAGTATTTATAGCTCCTAATTCATTATAATCTACAACAGAATGAAGTTATACAATGGAAGAATACATTCTTGAAGGAGATGGAAAACTACATGATATAGTCTTGCAAGTCCCTTACTCCAAAGCTTTGGGTTGAACTTATCAATTTTACAGACTACATCCAAAATTGAGTTCCTTAGAAAACATTGAAGGGAGTCAATCCATTGAAATCACATAATGGTTAGAAACTAGAAGTCAAACACTTTAGGGTGTTTGGATCTTGTGCATGGGCACACATTCCTTTAATTGAAATGAAGGCTTTGAAACCCCAAAGTCAAGAAAACATTTTGTGGGGGTGGGGGGTGGATATTGTAATATTGCTAAATGCCACATGCTAGTAAATCCTTTTAGTGAACAAAAAATCATTGAAAGAAGTGCCAAATTTAAAAATGGCCACATGCATACAACTATGGAAAAACCTAGTACAAGTCCACTAGTTTTTTTTTGATATAGATCCCATAGATGCCTCTTTAATTGTCTAAGATGAAAATTTTAGATTTATATGAGAGGAAGAGCATAACAATGTTGAATATATTTTTTGAAAATTTGATAGCTAGACCAGTTTAGGCACAAAAAACTCTTTAAGTTGCAAGTGATCTAGTGAGGGATCCAACAAATACACAAAAGACTCACTCATAGTTTTAAGGTGCTCCATAGGTACAAACTACTACGAAGACCTTAATTTCCATCCAATATTATAGTCATTGCTACAAATCCACAATCTTATGTAGACTACAAAATTGATATTAATAGGCTAGAGCATTACCACCCTTCATGCAAATCACATATGGTGAAGTTGTACCGAGATTAATGGTATTATATAGAGCATGTTCACGATGAAAATATAACATTCATAAGCCATTCCACAACTTTCATAGCTATTCATTCGATGCCCTGAAATTCCCTAGATACCAGAAGAGATACTTACCATTAAGGATTCTCATGAATTCCACAATTTTTTAAATGAAGACACAAAGTCACTACAAACAAGTTATGTCAAGTGAGAATTATATACTAATCAAACTTGTGAACAAGCTTAAGTGATGGCAATGGACTTTTGGCAAAACTAGGAAGAATGGGAGCAAAAGGAAGGTTGAATGTGCTCTTAGATTTTGAAATGGAGAAAGGGAGGTTGACACTATTAGATGATAAACAAATGCCACCCTCATATTTGTTGTGCCTCAGGAGACAATTCCTAGCTATGGGGGAACCAGTGCCCAAGACATTTTGAAATTGGATAAAAATAATTAAAATTAAGTGGTTGGAAGTACAAGCCATGAAGGCTTTTAACCAAAACTTCTAGTTCTAAAACCCTAGCCTTCCACAATAGAATGGCAAGAGAAACTGTGAGAGCTACAAAATGTTGGACCGAGGAGTGATTGAAGAAAAATAGAAAATAGAGTCCAAATTAGGCATTGAAGAATCTGAATTTAGACTATTGTAAAAAGAATAATGCAAGACTAAGAAAATGTGAATGATGTTGCAGAAAGAATAATGCAAGACTAAAAAATGTGAATGAGGTTCCTGGATGTGGAGCACCTAAGGGTTTCAAGATTAATTATCATGAGTACAATTAAGTAAATTCATTAAAATTAAACTGAAACACCAGCTATATCTTACACAATCCATAAGAATAAAAGACATGGAAATGAGAGGAAAAATAATCGCTGCAACTTCTCGTAAGTGGAATCAAACTGCAATATATTATTTATGTTTTCAAATAAATTTTTGAATTACAATACCCACTCATGAGAACTAGACTCCGAACCTTTTCAAAATATTTTCTTTCAACTTTTATTCTTTTTCCCTTAGTTAAATATCAAATCAGTTTTAAAAATAACTCTTCAAATACTTTATATATATATATACCCTTTTTCCTTAAAAATAGACTCTCAACCTCAACATCTACATAGTATTTTCAAAATATTTTCCTTCAACTTTTATTCTTCTCCCCTTAGTTAAATGTCAAATTAGTTTTAAAACTAACTCTTAAAATAGTTTAGTTAAATGTCAAATCAGTTTTAAAACTAACCCTTAAGATAGTTTATATATGTATATATATATATATATATATATAATGGACCTCAACATCTACATAGTCAAATGTATGCATTCAATCATGGTAGCCCGACTCTTATTTGCACGTGGATGGTCTTTTTGAAAACAACTGTGTGGCCCCAGAACCACTCATAGTGGTTTCTATAAAGCGCAAGTGGTTAGAGTTTTGCATCTAAGTAGTCTGCTGTCAATTATCATATTAGGGGATTGCAAATGAAAAATCATGACAATGGAAGATGTACGTGATTTAACCTCCTATTCGCCCCCATCAACATCAACAGGCTCTTCTACAGTTTCCTGTGCAGAGAGTTGTTTTTGTTGGATAATTGATGCAAATTCCATAACAGACAGTAAAAAAAATACTCTGTTTTTTACTCTGTTTCTGCACAAAAAACTGAAAATTTGTTTTCTGGAAATGGTGTTGCAGCAACACAGTTTGGTGTTGCAGCAACATAGATTTGGTGTTGCAGCAACGCTGAATAACACTCTGTTTTCAAAACAGTAAACTGAAAATTGCTTACTGGAAATGGTGTTGCAGCAACGTAGGTTTGGTGTTGCAGCAACGCTGTTGGAATTTCTGATAATTCAAAATAAAACTGGAAAACAGAACAATACTCAGCAACACTGAAACTGGTGTAACAACATCGTGCAAGTGGTGAAACAGCAACATAAAATTAACTTGTATTCATAAACAGTAAATCAGCTGATACAAATTCATCTTCCTCTTGACAGACGGATAACAACAGGAACACTTCAGTTCCAGAAACCAATTTTCTTTATCTCAAAAAATTTTAGGTTCAGCACTACTGTGCATTTACTGAACCTTCATGTTGGTTTTGATTGGAGCTCCTTCCGCTTGTGTTTGCAGGATAATATCTGCCTCTGTTTTGGCTTCTTCCATGACCTCTGTTATTTACTCTACCTCTACCTTTTCCTTGGTTGAAAGAGATCTGAGTCTTGAATGCTTGCTCAAAAGAGGAATCTGTTCCTCTACTCAGTGTGTGTTCATGAGACATAAGAGAAGCACTCAGTTCATCTACTGTGAACTGTGAGAGATCTTTTGTTTCTTCTATTGCTACCACAACAGCTTCAAACCTTGAGGGTAAACATCTCAAGATCTTTTCTACTATCCTTCTTTCTTCAAGAATTTCACCATGAGATCTTATTTGGGTTATCAACCCAATAACCTGAGTGAAGAATGAATCTATTGTATCAGATTCCTTCATGCTGAGTGTTTCAAATTCTCTCCTCAACATCTGCAACTTTGCAGTCTTCACCTTCTCCATGCCTTGATAGGCAGTTTTGGGAATATCCCATGCCT